>OY998242.1:62230811-62316276 GCA_963922005.1 Cornus suecica | reverse complement strand
TATATATAAATGTATATACATGTATACGGAGGTCTGGACTTGCAGGCACGTCTTCCAATTAAGTCAGGGGTGAAATAGGAAAAATCCACCAAAAACCACCAAAAAGTTACTACACCTACACTTCAAGTGTCGGGGTCAAGATGGGTCAAAATGACTAATATTTAACACCTATCAGATACTCACCTCCCACTATGAAAGACGATATGACTAATGAAGTGAAAGCAAAACTGTCAAACGAGTGGACTGCTGCTAAGATGAATAGTGCTAATTGGAACTGAAAAGCGTTGAAGGTGTTATACAATGTTGTTACTCTGAGTGAGTTCAAGAGGATTGCTACGTACGTAATTGGCAAGGAAGCTTGGGATATTCTCCACGTTGCTCATGAAGGAACTTCGAAGGTTAAACAATCAAAAATTTAAATTCTGAATTATTGATTTGAGCAGCTGAAAGATGGAGGAGGATGAAGTCTACGCCAAATTTGAGGCTAGGTTAACTGATTTTGTAACTGGTTGTCATAACCTAGGTGAGCCTATTCATGAGACTACCATAGTAAAGAAAATCCTTAGGTCTCTACCTGAACATTTTCAATCTAAGGTCACTATCATCTCAGTGGTTATGAGTCTTAAAGAAATTAAGGTTGAAGAATTGGTAAGAAATTTAAAATCTTATGAGATGGAGATGTTCAAAAATCCCCCTAAAAAGGCTAGTGGCACAAAAGAGAAGAGCATAGCTTTCAAAACCACTAGGGAGGATTATGTTGAACCTGATGAAGAAAGTGAGTTGAGTCTGAATGATATAACCATGTTTGCTAAGAGGTTGAACAAATTTGTTTGGGCTAAACAGAATGGCCAAAGACAAAAATTTGGGGATAAGTTGGGTGAGTCTAAAAGTATAAATAAGACTCAAACTAGGAAGGACAAGTCTGATCCTAAAAATAAAAAACCCCAATGTTTTGAATGTCAAGGATATGGTCACAAAGCTGCAGAGTGTGCAAACACTTTGAAGAAATCCAAAGGATTAGCTGTCAGTTGGGATGATGACTCTGACAATGGATCAACTAGTGATGCGATAGACTCGAATATAGGTGATGATTCTGAGAATTTCACTGTGTTTGCTGCACAAAGCAAGGAGGTCAAAGAAGTTGCTACAATTGGGCGATGTCTGAAGAAGAAGGTTCTAAGAGTGATGAAGGTTGTGATGATACGCTTCAAAAGTCTTATGACAAATTACTTGATAAGACCACACAACTTCATAAAAATTATATGAAACTGTTGACTAAGAGTCTTAGCATGGACAAATGATTACATTCTTTAAAAGATGAATTAGTCAATAGTTCTAAAACTCAAAATCTCCTACAGACTCAAAAGGCTAAGCTGGTTGAGTATTTAAAGAAATCTAAACTAGAAAGAACTCAAGCATTGAATTTGGTAGATGATCTCAATAAGGAAGTGGTTGAGAAATCTATTAAGATTGTGAATTTGGAAAAAGAGCTAAAAGATGCTAAATTAACTCTTTGTAAATAGTGTGAAGGAACCCTTAAGCTTGATTAGATGTTGAGTAAGGGAAAATTAGTAGGAAATACAAAGGGTTTGAGTTTTGTTGGAGTAAATCCGAATTCGAATGTTGTTGCAAAAACTACCTTTGTAAAAGCATCCCATGTAGCAACTAGTTCTGCACAAGGAAATTCAAATTGGAATCCTAATACTCGAGTTTATGTCAAAAGACCTGTAGAAAGCAAGCCTTTCCTTACCTCTAGATATTCTAGGAGGTTAACGGATACAGTTCAGAGGTGCGTTCCTATATGTCACCAATGTGGTGTCAAAGGTCACATTCGACCAAGGTGTTCGAAGCTGTGAGGGAAGGTGCTGAAATCAGTGAAGGAACAAATAGTTCAAAATGGAGATCATGTTCAAGATCAAATTCGAATGCTGAATGAAGAAGTGAAGAATTTGTCAGGATTGACGAATGGAGCTCCGAAGATGAAGGAAGCATGGATTAGAAAAGGTGAGCTACACTGTTTTATAGTTCATACTGATTTTAGAGCAGACAAGTCTACTTCTTGGTATTTGGATAGTGGAAGTTTGAGGCATATGACTGGAGATAAGTCATTGTTTGGATTTATCGAGGAATGTCATGGTGGGATCGTCACTTTTGGTGATGGAGAGAAGTCGAAGGTTCTAGGTAAATGTACCATTGTGGTTTCTGGTTTACCTAAACTAGAAGATGTGGTTTATGTAAAGGGTCTTAAAGCAAATTTGTTGAGCATAAGTTAGATATGTGATAACAATCATAAGGTCACTTTTTCTCCTGATAAGTGTTCGATCATTGACTCTTCTGGGAATTGCATGATGGAAGGTATACGTTCAACTGATAATTGTTATTGCATTGTTCCTAGTTCTGAATTGTTATGCACTAGAGTTAAACTTGATGAAGTTAAAATTTGGCATCAGTGGATGGGCCATATTAATTTTCATGAATTAACAAAAATTACTAAGAGTGAAATTGTTAAGGGAGTCCCTAAGCTTGGTTATGCAAAAGGGATTATGTGTGGGTCATGTCAGAAGGGTAAATAAGTTAGATGTCAGCACAAAAAGACAAATATCATTAGTACTTCTAAACCTTTAGAATTGTTACATATTGATTTAATGGGTCCCACTAGGACAATGAGCAAAGGAGGAAAGAAGTATATTTTTTTTCATGGTGGATGATTACTCAAGGTTTGCATGGGTTGGATTTTTAAGTGAAAAGTCTGAAGCTTCTGAAAGTTTTAAGAGAAATTTTTTTTAAATTTAGATTTAGAAGAATTGTTCCATTTCTAGAGTAAGGAGTGATCATGCAAGAAAGTTTGAAAATTCATAAATTGAAGTGTTTTGGGAAGAGAGAGGAATAAAACTTGAATTTTTAGCACCTAAAACTCCTCAATAAAATGGAGTAGTTGAGATGAAGAATATGGTTATTCAAGAAATGACCAATGTTATGCTACAGGGTAGGAATGTTCCTAGGTATTTTTGGGCCAAGGCAATGAACACAACGTGTTACACCTCAAATAGAGTTTATCTTAGGCCTAACACTTTAAAAACTCCCTATGAATTGTGGAACGGCAAGAAACCAAATGTGAAAATTTTTATGATTTTTGGAGCAAAATGTTATATTCTTAGAGATCGGGAATTGATTGGGAACTTTAAGTCTAAGATTAATGAAGGAATATTTCTGGGGTATTCATTGACAAGTCGGGTATATAAGGTTTTTGACCTTAGAACTCAAACGATGATGGAATCTGCCAATGTAGTGGTTGATGACTCATGTGTCGATGAGCATCCAACATCAGTTGAGGAGGAAGATAACGAGTCGTTCTTTCAGTTAGGAAATGATTCTTCTGATGTTGGTGAAGAGGATAATGTGGTTCATGATGGTAGTTCCAGTCCTATAGAATTGCATTATCAAACTTGTGATGCTCAGTCTACTCTTTCTAAAGAACCATCTGTAAGGGTAAAGTTGTACCATGCTTTGGATAATATTATAGGATATATTGATCAGATGATGGTGACAAGGACAGAGGCTAGGAATGAGGTTTCATATGCATGCTATACATCTTCCTTGGAACCTAAAAATGTCAAAGAAGCTCTTCAAGATAGTGAGTGGATAAATGTTATGTAAGAAGAACTTTAGCAATTTATTAAGCATGATGTGTGGTATCTTGTGCCTACACCGAAAGAGATAAACGTGATTGGTATCAAGTGGATTTTAAAGAATAAAAAGGATAAAAATGGTACAGTTGTTAGGAATAAGGCTAGACTTGTTGCTCAAGGATATACTCAGATGGAGGGTATTGATTTTGATGAGACTTTCACTCCAGTTGCTAGGCTTGAATCTATTCGTATTTTATTTGCCATCGCTTGTCATCTTGGATTTAAGTTGTATCAGATGGATGTAAAGAGTGCATTCTTGAATGACATTCTACATGAGGAGGTGTATGTGGAGCAGCCAAAAGGATTTAAAGATCCTCATTATCCGGGTCATGTTTACAGGCTGAAAAAGGCTTTGTATAGGCTAAAGCAAGCTCCTAGAGCTTGGCATGAAAGGTTGACTGATTACCTATTGGGAACATGTTTTGCTAGAGGTGGAGTGGACAAAACACTGTTTATTCAGAAAATTGAGAGTGATACAGTTGTTGCTAAAATCTATGTTGATGATATTGTATTTAGTTCCACTTCTGATTACCTTACTCATTATTTTGGAGATCACATGAAACATGAATTTGAGATGAGCATGATTAGTGAATTGATCTTCTTTCTAGGGTTTCAAGTTAGGTAATTAAATGATGGGATTTTTGTTTCTCAAACTCGTTATACTTAGGATTAGTAAAGAAATTTGGTTTCGAAAAGGCTAAAGATGTTCCTACTCCTATGAGTAGCAGTGTCAAGCATAACATAGATACTAAAGGCAAAGAGTTGACTCTACACTTTATAGGAGTATGATTAGGAGTTTGTTGTATTTAATTACCAGTCGACTAGATATAGCTTTTAGTGTTGGTTTGTATGCAAGTTACTAGGCAAGTCCTAAGGAGTCTCATATTACTTGTAACGTCCGGTATTTTTACGGGTTAATTTAAAATTTTTATTTAAACAATTATGTGCTTATGTGCTTAATGTGTTTAATTGTTTTAGCATGCCTTACATGTTGTACGTGTTATAAAAATTGTACGTAGCATGTTTTATTTTCATTTTTAAATTAATGAAAATTATTGAGAACGATTTCGGGAAAGAAATGACCGAGGGGTAAAGGAGTAATTTCACATTTAGAACAATTAGTGGAAAATGTAGAAATTAGGGCAAGAATGGCATTTTAGTAATTAGGGAGGATGACAAGGGGTAAAAGGGTAATAAAGAGTCTTGATGGCACTCTTGTAATTAACCCCAACTTTGGATGAATTTGGTCATTTCCACCTTTCATGTGTTGTCTCATTCCTAGCCCTTGATCTCATTCTCCCATCTTTGTTTTAAGCCCTTGGATCATAAGGCCTTGTTTGGTTGGCACTTAAATGGAATAATCCATTATTCTTGGTCATCCACTTGACAAGACTTTTTCTCAACCATTGGATGGTTTGTTGATTTCCATCTTTTTTCTAAGCCCTTGGATGATAAGGCCTTGTTTGGCAAAATAATGAGTTTTGTGAATTGTGTAAAAAGTCTTCCACTTGGCAAGACTTATTCCAAGCCATTGGATTCATTCTTTTCTTTCCTAGCTTCATTTTGGACCCTTGGATTTGAGTAGGGTTAGTGGAGAATCTCTACACTTATGAGTTCTCTCATTTGCAAGACTTCTCACATACACCACACATATCTCTCTATCTCCCATATGTTTCTTCCTCTCTTGCTCTCCCTCATAACACTCCTTCAACTTCTTCTTGTCAAATTCTCTCTTCCTTATGATGAGAATTTGAAGAAAGTTTGTGCATGGGAGTTGATGTTGGTGCTCCAAGCTTCCTTTTGAGCTAAAGCTTGGTAAGTAATTCTTTCTCCTCTAGAATTTCTAGTATCAAACCCTAGTTTCTATTATTGAATTCTTATATTCAATTTTTGATTTATGGAGTTGTCTATATATAGCTCTTGCTTGAGACTCCATTAAAGTTTAGCTATCGGTTGAATTGAGCTATTTGTTGGGTTTGGAGGAGGTTGGGTTGATTCGGTTCACCTTGGAGGCTTTGCTTGTTCTTGGTGTTCTTGCTTGGAATTGAGGTAGGGGAAAAACGATTTGTATTCGTCTTTGTATGAGGGTGTGTGCGTCTATATGTATATATGCCGTATATATATATGTGAGTTGGTCTTGGTAGTTTAGACTATGAAATATGCCTTTGAGAACATGATTTGTGCTATAAATTATGTTGTGATTCATTGCTTAACAAATGTTAAATTGTAAGCCTTGTGAGAAATTGAATGCAATATAATGTTATTTGATGGAAGCATGTATTGTGATAGCATATGGTTATGATAAGAACCTTTATGCATTTTGGGGTACACCATGTAGCGTTAAAAACATGGGTGTAGGGTTTATACGGATTAGGTATTCGTAAGTGTAAGTAGTCTTGTGTCGAATCGTCGCAACAACTGGCCAGGGGGTGTTCCCATCCTACGGAATAATGAGCCGTGAATGGGGTATAGGGTGAGTCGTCTCATTCTCGAAGTCGCGGGTCGTCTCGTGCATTCGTTATACGAATCTTTGGGCACGGGTCGTCTCGTGCAAACCGCCTTCCTTGTTGAAGTGAGAAGTTTCAAAATCACTTGGGAAGGGTCGGTGCGGTACTCTTTCTCGTTATAAATGAGTAGGGTATGTATTCGTTAACCTATATTGGGCAAGCGCATATTATGGGGTGTGTTGAGTTATATTGTACTTGAACTATCCCATATGTGTGATTATGATATTGTTATTAAAGCATGCTATGATAGTGATAAATTATATTATGAGCATGTTGGGGAAACTTAATTGTGGGGTTCGATGGGGTTCCGGATTAGCGTGAGAGCCATGTGGGACAAGAGACCGACCTAGGGTTGGTAGCATGAACCTTGGTTGGGTTGAACCACTCGGACTACCGAGATGGAGGCAATGACGCTTCCTCTACTGGGCTAGTGAGCTCACCCCACGCCTTTTAAAATTTTCAGGTGATGATCCCGTTGGGAGAGTTCCATAGTCTCTTCGCGGACGTGTGGTCGTATTCCCGTCCTTTTGTGCATGAGACGGACCACACTTATTTTGTTGGACATTTAGTTGATAAATATGTATTTAAATGTTCATTTTGTCCATGTAAGTTGAATTTGAAAAACTATTTTATTTTAACCCGGCTAGCATGTTAGCCGAGGCGTTATTCTCAATGTACATCCCTTGGAGCGCTATGCGCGGGGATTATATTATTTTGGGGTACTTCGGTGCCGAATTGTGGAAATATGTAATTTTGGACAAATTCTAGCATGTTTCGCCTTAGAGCGCTTTAATATCATTATTGAATATTTTCCCTTGGAGTTATGAATGTGAATTGGATGAATTGCCATGAATTGCGAGTATTAGGTGTTTGGCCGAAAACGGCGTTTTTCTAGGTTTTCAAACTAACCCTTTTTTGATTCGAATGGAAAAACCCGTTTTCGCCTACCCCCGTAGCCCCGGTAAATTTCCTTGCTTTTAGAAACGGATTTAATTAAATTCGTTTTCTTAGATATTTTAAACTTTAGAAACCGGCGGTAGTTAAAACGGATACCGGGGGCAAGACGGAAGATTTTATGAAAACTTACAAAAATCATTTTTTTTATTTTGCTAAGTTTACGTTTTTCGCGTTTCCCGAGGTCTCGGAAACTATTTTTGGGTTCCGCCAAGGAAAAACTCACTTTTCCAATACTTATGATTTTTCGGGACCGACGGCGCGAAAAACAAAGCCATATCGCAAAATCTCGCGTTTTTGCATTTTTAAACTTTAAGCAAAAATGCAGATTTGGGCAGAGGCTAAGCTATTCTATACTTAGAAAAATTTTCAGATTTTCAACTTTGCCAAAAAAATCCCATTTTTTTGGCTTTGGACATGCCAGCCGCAGCAGGCCGCGCATGGCTGCTGTGCGCGCGCGCGCGGTGCGCTGCAGCGCGCAGCGCTGCACGCGGCATGGCATGCCATGGCCTGCTGCAGCGGCATGAAATGTCCGATGTTTGGAAAATCGTATTTTCCTCCTCGGATGTCGGAATGGACCCCCGTTTGTTTCTATCGATTGTCCTATGTCCAAATTGTATAGATAAAATTTAAAATGATTAGTTTGGACCTGAAATGACTATTTTACCCTTGGTGAAAGAGGGGTACCTCAACTTTAGTTTTAGGTCGGTGTTGTCTGACGCCACTTTTGAAAATTCATATCTCCTTCCTCGTGGCTTCAAATTAGGTCCCGTTTGTTCGTATTGCTAGTTTTAGGTACAAATTTTGTATTTGTAGTTGGAAATTATTATTTTACCCCTGATTTGACCATTTTACCCTTGGGTGAACATGGTGGGTCAGAATGATTCGATCAAGGTACCGAGTGTTTCGGTTTGCCTCCTTTTGGATCCCGTGTGATCTTTTTGACATCTTTGAGATGTTTTATGTCTATTTTACCCTTGTATGGGTATTTTATGACTGAAATGGATTTTATTTCATTTTTATTTCTTCCGCATTCACTCCCTTAGCTCTTAGGCTTGGGTTTTGGAGTCCTAGGAAATTAGGGGCGTGACATTACTGTTGTGAAAAGGATTATTAAGTATGTTAAAGGGACAGTGAATTATTGACTGTGGTATCCATCAGGTACTAATATTGATATCGCATCCTTTTTTTATGCTGATTGGGCCGGTAATGTTGATGATAGAAAAAGTACCAGTGGTGGGTGTTTTTATGTTGGTAATTGTTTAGTTGCTTGGCATAGCAAGAAGCAAAATTGTGTTTATCTTTCCACTGCTGAGAGTGAGTGTATAGCAGTTGGTAGTTGTTATACTCAGGTTTTATGGATGCGTCAGATGTTGCAGGATTATGATTTTTCTCAAGGTACAATGACTGTATTATGTGATAACATGAGTGCGATAAATATTTGGGTTAAGTACATAAAACACCCCTGTAATATAAATACGGTGCGAATAACACCCTATACTTTGAAAATGTGTGTATTGACATCATCACTTTTGGAAAATGTGTGAACACCCCCTGCAAGTTTGGAAAATATGCGAACACCCCCTACATATTTCAAAAACGTGCGAACATCCCCCTGCAAGTTTCGAAAACGTGCGAAAATCCCCCTTCTTTGACTTTTATACTCTTTTAAATACCCATTTTACCCTTACCCTTAATCTTCAAAATATATATAAATTTTGAAAAATAAATTTCAAAGCCAATATATAAAATTCAAATTCAAAATTTATATATAAAATTCGAAACCAATACATATATAAAATAAAATTTCCAAAATTTATATATATAAAATTTGAAACCAATATATATATATATATATATATATAATAAAATTTTCGAAATTTAAACATAAATTTTTTGAAATATATATATAATTCGTAAAAATATATATAAATTTCAAAAAATATATATAAATTTTGAAAAATAAATATTAAATTTTTTGAAACCAATATATATATATAATAAAATTTTCGAAATTTATATATATAAATTTTGAAATATATATAATTCGTAAAACAATATATATAAATTTCGAAAAAAAGATATTAAATTTTTCGAAAACAATATATATATATATATAAATTTTCAAAATTTATATATATAAATTTCAAAAAATATATATAATTCGTAAAAAAATATATAAATTTCAAAAAATATATATATATTTCAAATTTTGTATATATTTTTCGAAACTTAATATTTATTTTTCAACATTTATATATATAAATTTTGAAATATATATATAATTCGTAAAAAAATATATAAATTTCAAAATATATATATAAATTTTGAAAAATAAATATTAAGTTTCGAAAAATATATATAAAATTTGAAATATATATATAAAATTCGAAACAAATATATAAAATTCGAAAAAAATATAAAATTCAAATAGTTGTGCAAATAGAAGTATAAAAAGCACAAGTGACCAAAGTACAATATACCAAAACAAAATTTAAAGTCAAAGAAAGTAGAATATAGGAGTATATTTTCCCAGAATTGTATATATTTTTTTCTGAAATTTATATATGTTTTCGAATTCTATATTTTATTTTTGAAATTTAATATATATTTTTTGAATTTAATATTTTTCCCGAATTTTATATTTTGTTTCAAAATTTATAGATGTTTTCGAAATTTATAAATATTTTTTGAATTTATATATGTTTTTTCCAATTTTATATAAATTTTTTAATTTTATATTTTTCTTTTCAAAATTTATATTTTTTCGAATTTTATATTTTTTTGAAATTAAATATATATATATTTGGAATTATATATATATTGTTTGAAATTTTATGTATATTTGTTCGTATTTTTTATATATAATTTTATATATTTTTTTGAATTTTATATATGTTTTTGAATTTTATATATGTTTTTGAATTTTATATTTTTTTTTCGAATTTTATATATTTGTTTCGAATTTTATATGTTTTTTAAGAAATTTATATATTTTTCAAAAAATATATATATTTTTCATTTTTTAGAAATTTATATACTAAGGGTATATATGTCATTTTACACGAATGGGGTCAATTGGCACATATTTAAAAGGTTTGGGGTCAAGTCAAACCGTAGGGGGTTATACGCACTATATTTATACTATAAGGGTGTTAAAGGATCGTGACCCTAAATATTTCTAAAAATCCTGTTCAACATTCTAGGACAAAAGATATAGATATTCGACATCATTTCATTCGTGATCTTGTTGAACATGGTATAGTGTCTCTAGAGTTTATATCCACTGATTCTCAGTTGGCAGATGTCTTTACAAAACCATTAGATTTTCAAAAACATGTTAGTCTTAGGAAATCTATTTCTATGCTTTCTTTAGAATATATATCTTCTTATCTATCATTCTAGTAACACATTGCATTTTTTTTCCTATAATTGATAGGTAATTGTGCATTTGTATTGTTTTTATTCATGCATGCATTTTATTTTGAAATAAATGACAATAAAAAAATTTTGACTGTTGAGCTTAACTAGAGTACAAAAGTTGGCATATTTTACTCTATTTTCATATTTACTTGTCTCGTTATGCATATGTGAAGTAGAGGTATCAGTCTAACCTAAGATTTTTGAATGATCTCTTGGCATGATTATTTTATGTTACAAAATTTTAACCTTAGGTGCTAGTTGCTTCAATGATGATTATAATGTCTACTGAATCTGTTAATTTTTTTTATTCAACCCGAAGTGGTATGAAGGTTCATGAGCTATGCTAGATTGGTCTATGCATGAAATATGTTTTGCATGTATATGAATGTTATGGTGATGTTGAAAAAAAGGAAAGAATGAGATGTTTAAAATTTAAAAATGCAAAAAGTAGTTATTCAATCTGAGTAACCGGGCCTCTTGCCTCAGTAAGCATTGAGTGTTCGCGTAAAAAGAGGAGAAGACTAATGAACATAAATCCCATAGAAGAAGTTTAGGCCCAGTTTGTTGGACTAAAAATTCTCGTTGGAAAGTCTGGAGGTTAGAAAGAAAAAAAGGGATATGGTGAAAAAGTTGAAAACATGAAAATGATGAAATTGTGTGACAAAGAGAAAGTATCTTTTATTTTTGCCTTTTAGTTTGGATCTTGGATTGAATTATCATCACGGTTGGTGGGGAGATTATCAGCTTTAGTATGTATTGTTTTCTTCTTGCCTTAGTGCTTGAACATAAGAATCTTCATATATATATATATATTTATTTGCAAAACTTGACTTGTGTATTCTTGAGTTTACAAGGTATGTGTGCTGATTTTCTTCTATATCATGTGTATAATGGTTGAGTTAAATATGCAAATATGATGTGTTAATGATTGGCTTTGTGTCTCTACTGCCTTGCTCACTGATTTCTAAAAATAAAAATATTTTATTTTATTTTTATTCATGAAATTTTGGTATTCATGCATTAGTAGTAGGGTCATGCATAGTAGAGATTTTTGTTAGCCTGAGAATTTGGATATGATTTGATAAGAGTTTTATAACTTGGTGTTTTTCCTTGAGTACTTCCTTGCATCTCTCTACATTGTTGCTATGACATATACTCTCTTTCCTTGCCATTTTAGTGACAAAAAGGGGGAGAAGTATTAAGTAAAGGGGAGATATTGTTTGGTTAAGATTGTTTGATTAAGAGGGAGAAGTATTTAGCAAGGGGGAGTTTATTCCCAAGGGGAGAATGATGATCATTACGTGTGCATTGTTGTTATGATTTTCTGATGATCAATATGTTGGTTTATATCTGTTTTCCACACTTGTGTTTAACGGTTTGTTCAGTGTTGTGGTTACAGGATTGGTCATCATGAAAGCAAGATGATAGTTTATATCTATGTTTGTTGGTGTGTGTTCATAGGTATAGACGTTATGTTGATATTTGTGAGGTTATAATGTAAAACATTATTTTGTCTCAGACATGCCAAGAGGGAGATTGTAAGAACACTTTTATGTATTGTTTATTAATCGCATGTTCTAGACAATAACCATATTGAGTGTTAGATAGGTTGGTTTAGTTTCAATGACATCGATAAGCTTCGTGAAGGGAAGAATCAAGTATTGAAGTAATGAAGAATACAAGTGAAGCACGAAAGTGAGCATATTGAGGAAAAATGTCTCCTGGAGGGCAAAAATGACATTTTTCAAAGTCGTCACTTCAAGCAAAAAGTATCGTTGGTTCAAGAGGGTCATTTTGGCGCAACTGCGAAGAAAAGTGGTTTTAACAAAAATACCTATGTTTAAGCCTACGCTTTCAGTTTCAAAAAGTGGATGGAAAACACATTTTTATGCTTGGAGGTACGTTTGGACCTACACTTGAAGCATAGCTACGGCAAAGTTTTGGCTATTTTTTGCTGTGATGTCCAAATTGTTCGTGGGTTGGTTTAATGATTTGTCCATGAATTATATACATCAAAATGCATGGTATATACATCTATTCATTAGAATATAGGGTTTGGTTGTGAAATTACGAGAAATGACAAACTTGGGATTTGATTCATCATTGTCTATAAATACCCAACTCTTCAACAAGAGCAGGCATGTCTTTAAAGAATTATCTACAGGTTTTCTACAACTTCATCTTCTTCTTCTACATAGATTTACATATGGTAAGAGAATATTATTGAGTGATTAGAGATACACAAATTCTCTCTTGTTATTGGACGACTTCAATAGTGTTTCTACATTGACAATTTCTATGCACGATTGAATGGTTTAGTTGCTGAAAAATTCACACACCGTTTATTGCAAGGTGGTTGCGTTGATCCGTTGAAGAACAGAGCCGTCTGTGTGCGGAGATCGAAGCAGGAGGCTTCGTGGTGATTTTAATCTGTTGAGTAGCAGAGTCGTTAGAGTACGGAGATCAGAATAAGAGCTTCGTGGAGCGCGAGTGGATCTAGAATTTCAAACGTCGAGTGAAGAACAAAAAATTACAGCAGTTATATGTTCTGTTCTCATTGAGTCTGTACAAATTCTCTGATTCATATTGCATCAATACCCGAGTGTATCCATGGCTTTTACTTGGAGTCTTTCCAAGATTTTTCATGTAAAAATCTCTATGTCTTCTCATGATTTAAATTTCTGCACTTATATTCATATTTGCTTGATTGATCTGTTTTTGAGAATTGAATTGAGAATTAGGGTTTGTGACTAATTAAAATTCAATTTCCGCTAAATAATTTTAATTGATCATAAAATCGACAAAAAGCCTATTCACCCCCTATCTAGGCTGTTTTCACTATCCTCTAGATAATTTCAGAAACTGCTGTTCAAATTATGTAAGCATGTGAATGTGATGTGTTTTATTGCGTTGAATTTATAATTTAGTAATTTACATGTTGAACGGACATGCTAGACTTTAAGTTTGGGGGAGAGACGTTTATTTAATGGTTTAATTTAGTTTCCACCTAGGACAACTATGGAAAAATTGAAAACTTAAACATACAACCTTAAAATTTCAATTAGGACAGGTTATAACATAGATTTAGATCATATTCAACTAACCCAAGTGGCGGATTTGAATGAAAACAAGAAAAATCAAAATTTGCAACTGCTGTAGTCGAGATATCCAAAATCTTGACCGATTCTACGAGATTTCGCAGTTCAAATTCCTGCATACTTTTGGATTTTGACTTTCAACTCCGGATCGGTTCCAAACGTGTCAAAATAATAGTGTTAAAATTAAGTAATTAACACGATCTAGTTTTATCCTCTCAGTCGTAAGTATGTGAATAATATATAGTATACTTGGGTAGAGAGGGTATCGAACCACATAGATCAAAGTCGTATTTCAAATAATTATAAAGTAACAAATTGAATTATATTTATAAAAGTTGTTTGATTGGTTTATTGGATTAAACTACTAAACATAAAATAAAATAAAGATAAATATTTTTGGTTTCACTCAAGATAAACAAGTCTAGGGTTGAATTCCAACTCCACCACTAGCCTTATAACATAGTCCTTTATTTATATTATTGCAAGAGGGTGGTACAAATTATATGAATCAGACTAGTAACGCAACAAGCAGTTGTCTAGTCCCAAAAAGGATACAATCGGTCCGTATTCGCTACAATCATCTTCGATTAGTGTGACTGTTGTATGCATCTATACTACAACTAATCCTAAAACATGAAATTAAAAATTACGCTAACAATCATCTTCTCTAAGCATTGACTGTGTAAACCTAAGACTTTATCATGCCAAATAAGTACCATTATGTAAAAACTGTTATTAAATCACGGAATTTCTTGCCCCGTTGATAGAACATAGTTGTTCAAGATAAATCATTAATTCAGTCTCAGCTTAAGTAAAAAATTAATAAATAAATCTTATTTAGGTGGTTTTGTTCGTTCTCTCACTACATAATCATCATATGAATGCACTTCAACAGATTCTCCTCTTTGCAATAAAAATAAATAGAAGACTATATTACTCAGCTAGGGTTTCGTTGGAAACCCTAGATACCAAAAAGCCGCTCATGGAATGGGAGACTCCATTGTTGATGAAGCCACCGTCTTCATGATTGGATGGTTAGTTGTTGAGGAAGGGAGCCTCTCTCAAAGAGAGGGGTTTTTTTATGAACAATGATACATTCTTGAGAAAATACAAAGACATTTTCAAGATGTTAGAGATAAAGTTTCTTCATGACTTCTACCCGTATTTACAGATAAAAGTTGGTGCAAATATGGTATGTTCGTTGCTTGCACTCCAAGAGAACTTAAGGGCTAAGAAATGGCGTTGAATGGGCGATTTTGCCTCGCTATATATTTGTACACAATGTCAGAATTCTGCAGTATATGTTCGTACATATTCCAAGACGGCGTATTCCGAACGATCAAAAAGCTCCTGAATTTTAATATTAATTTAATCCGCAAATTTTATGCTTTCGCCACTTGTACCTTGCTTTTCTGACTTGTACTTTGTTGATTTTTGAGTTCAAATATCTTCCAAGTGTTGCTCCATCCGCATACTTGCTAAGAACCCCGAATTAACACACTTTTGCATTAAGGCACTGAAAACACGCTTAACACGCAACTTACATAAAAATACCAAATTAATATAATAAAGAGACTAACAAGAGGTATATTAACGCCAATAATACCAACTATTCTAGTCTCATCAAGCCCCCAAACTTAAACATTGTTAGTCCCTTAGGAATAAAGAATCAAACAAATCATGAAGAGTGAAAAAATAATAATAAAAAAATAAAAACTAACCCCTTTCTTTCGTGAAGGAAGACGATTACACTTAACAGGTGTAACAAGCCTTTTAATCCCCTAGGAAAAATCCTAGTGAACAAGTGAAGTCTCGTGAGGGTTAAATAGACTGCCCACAACTTCTTCATAATATTTAATTAATACATATTCATGAATAAACTTGTTCATTGACTAGGAGATCATATAATCTATAGAATAAATGTAAGCAAATAAATTATACTTTTACAAAACAATAATTATCTTAGATTAGAGTCAAGAATGGTCTCCGCTAGTGGCTAAACTTAGTTAATCTTTACTTCTAGAGTCAACAGTCTTCCGTGTTTTGTGAACTTTCTTTATAGCACATTTACTCCCATTTATAGTATTTCTCTATATATTTTTTCTATTTTGAAGAGGGTTTTCCTCTTTCTTTTGCTTTTTCCTCACACATATATATTTTTTATTTCTTTTCTTGGAGAAGGCTTTCTTCTCCTATTTGTTTTTTCCACTCTATCTTTTCTTTTTAGTACGTCATTCTCCACATTTTCATATTTGATTTGCGGATTGAGGAGAATGTTTACGCACTTCTATACATTCCTTTTTAATATATATATTTTTCCAGATAATACATTATATGCTCATAAATGAAACTATAGAGATCATGTGCATATGCTTATAGGTCAAGACTGTCTTTTCTATTTTCAATTTCACCAAATTTATTCACCTATGGAGAATTACGTATTTCCACTTCTCTAATTTAACTATTATTCGGAAAAATAGAAAATAATCACAGATATCCATTTTCTAAATTAGTCTCATATCGTAATTAACTCACAAATTTAATCAAAACTATGTTTAAAATAAATAAAATTAAATATAAATATTTATATTTATATAAGTTAGCCAAAAGAAAAAACTTATCCTAAAAAAAGAAAATTTTATTAAATATGTGTGTAGATATATATTTTTTTATATATATACCGAACGATCACCACAACAGTTGATCGATTGGCCATTGTTTTTCACGATTTTAAAAGTAGCTACAGTGGCTTACTGCAGTTTTTTAATTTTTTTTTTCTTAAAATTTCAAAATTCCTCATTCCTCTATATTCATGTCTATACTATTCCACTCCCCCAAACTTGAATTGAACCATATCCTCATGGTTATAATATACATAAAAACATTAGGATAGAACAATATTATCACTGAATTGAGCAAGATTTCCAAATAGTGATGAAATCTCCCCCAAACTTGTTATGTACCATAATCTGCATTCTAATCAAGACTAAAACAAGATCATAGTATATGTATTACATTTAGACAAGAAATATAAAGGAATGGAATTTTCTTTAATAACATAAAATTAAAGATAGATTGGCCAAAGGCCTACAAAAAATTGAAAATTGCAAACAAATAAAAAGGGTTTAATTGTAGAAATTGAAATAATGCAATAATCAAAATGGTTAACTTCATTTACACCCCCTGAGGTTTGTCCTATCATCACTTTGACCCCCTCACGTTTGCATATCTTCAATCACACCCCCTCATGGTGTGAAATGTCTAAAATACCCTTATACAAACACTCCTTAGAATCAATCTAACCCTCAAACCAAACACCCCAACCCCAACCACCACCACCACCATCTGCCGCCACTACCAACACCACCACCACTACCATCACTATCTGCCGCCACCAGCACCATCATCCACCGCCACCACCACCATTACCATAAGCAACCCTTAAATCAATTTACTACCACCGCCACCACCACCATTACCATGAGCAACCCTTAAATCAATTTACTACCACCGCCATTTCCGAAAATTGGTCAAAAATATGGGGGTGGTGGGAGGGGGCTGCGGTGGTGGCGGCGGTGGCGGGGGAGGCGGTGGTGTAGATATATATATATATATATATATATCTGTGTGTGTGTGTGTGTGTATATGTATATATATGTGTGTGTTGTGTGTGTGTGGTCAAAAATAGGGGAGGCAGTGGGAGGGGGCGGCGGCGGGGGAGGCTATGGGAGGGGGGCTGTGGCTGTGGCGGTGGCGACGGGGAAGCCGGTGGTGTAGCTATATATATATATAGTGTGTGTGTATATATGTGTCTGTGTGTTGTGTGTGTGCAGGTGTGTGTGTGTGTGGGTGTGTGTGTGTGAGAGAGAAAGGGAGAGAGATTTGTTTTTTTTAAAAAAAAATTCAAAATTCAAAATTTATATATATATTTTATTTTATATTTATTTTTGATTTTATAATTTTTTTCAAAATTTAATATATATTTTTGAATTTTATATGATTTTTATATTTATTTTCAAAATTTAATATGTTTTTTTGAAAAAAATAATAATTTCAAAATTTATATATTTTTAATTTTATATTCATTTTCGAATTTATAATATTTTTCAAATTTTAATATATATATTTTTGAATTATATATATATATATATTGATATTTTAATACAAATTAAATTATTAAATGATGGGAGGGGGTCTATTTGATAAAAGCATTATCCTTGTTTCCAAACTGAATAAGGATAAGACATTGAGGGTAGTTTAGGGATTTTAAAAAAAAATCAGGCTGATGTCATCGTTCAGGAGGTCTAATTGATGAGAATATTGAAAAGTAGGGGGTGTAAATGAAGATATGCAAACCCTGAGGGGGTCAAAGTGAAGATAGGACAAACCTCAGGGGGTGTAAATGAAGTTAACCCATATAAAACAAATAAACTAGTTCCATCCCTATCAGTAAGATTCTTCCAAGATTTCACTCCAAACCATTCTTGTTCCCCTACAGAGAGATTATGTATTATGTCCACCTTCCTATTTCATGTCCATAAGGATCATTGGCCTCAATTACCTTTATAAATTTGAACTCATCATAGTCTTTTGGATGCTTCCAACTAGGTATGATGTGAGCTCCGTCTTCCCCCAATTGGTCCTTAACCAATGCAGAAATCAACGATGGATAAATAAACTTAATAGTGTTAGGATTGTCCCCTTCATTCTTAATTCTATTCCACATTGCCCAAAAATTATCGAAAATAATTTCCGGCAGGGAAATTCAATACCCATTCTTCAGGCAGTAGACCAACTTCACCAATGTATAATCATAGACATCCTTTGGCACAGTTGGACAAACTTGTCGCCCTAATAAGTTCAAAGTTATCCAAAAACAAGGGTCAACTTTAGCCCTAGGAATTGTAAACATTTGTGGCCCTACCATGAAACTGTCATAAATATCTTGAACCATGGTTTGAAAGGAAGGATATGGTTGAGGAAGATACCTCTCACCACCCATCGACTCATTAGGAAGATTCCATGACCTAGCAATTGACGCAGCTGATACTTGGATGATTTAATTATGAACCTTTATTTGTAATTCACCATAGATAGGTTGATCAATCTGATCCAGGTGACGATAAAAAACATAGACTAGCGAAGGGTTTGTGGAACTTGAAGCAGGGACAAAAAGTGGAGCAAGACCCCTCTCATTGAATATGTTCTTAGTTCTTTGTATGGTGGACTCAGTATACTTATCCAGGAAGAAAACATATTCATACTTTATGATGGTGGAGGTAGAAGTAGAAGACAAAGAATCGACAACCATGGCTACTAGAGGATTGGTGTAAGGGATGAAAAATCAGTAACCCTTAAGGTACTATTTATAAGAAAAATCAAGGTCTATTAATACTAGGAAATGCTTAAAAAGGGAAGTATATAACTTAGATATTAAGACAATATATATATTATACGTTAAATTTATAATAATGTATAAAGTTAGATAAGAAAATATCAATCCCCCCCAAACCAATTATTGTATAATTTTTGTAATTTGTACCAGGATTTGGATCAGATTGGTCCCTAAAAGGCAAAAGTCACTATTTTCCCGAAAATATGAAAGTCAACAAAATTGCAACGTACCGATCGATCACTATGATACTCGATCGATCGGTTAGTCTTTTTATATATATATAAAAATACTGAATATATAAATCAATAGATAAATACATATATATAATATAAATTTTTATTATAATTCAAAAATGTACATATCCCTATACTCCCTCCCCCAAACTTATTTAGAGAAGAGCTTAAAATAAATGCAATTATACATGAAATAAACAATATGTATATATTTTTAAGATATGTAAATATATATGCAAAATTCTAAATAAATAATAAAAAAAAACTTCAAAGTATGCTTTTTGTGTTTTTTTTTAAAGTACAAAAGAACACCGAAATGTGAAGCATTTCCGGTAAAATAAAAATAAAGACACGAGCGAAAACAAAAATGCCTATAATAATCACGCTCACTCGTGCTTGCCGATCCTACCTACAGATCCCCTGGTGCGCTATCTGGAGGAGGTGTAGGCGGGACACCTCTAACTGTACGTACCTCTTCTATCAGTGTCATTAGTCTCTCCATGATAACAGCCAAAGTGGCTCAAAATCTATCCCACTTAGCCCTAGGAATAGTAAATGTAGCTATAGAGACTGATGTAGGTGGCTGGGTGGAAACAAACGCGGTAGCGTGTGTAGCGGCCTTGGCTGCTATACTTTTTGCTCTACGAGGAATGAGGTGAGAATAGGATTGTATCCAATCAGTCTATGTGAAGACAATTCCTGCCTCTCTACACGAATCATCCAGGGAAGGTCGAATACCTGCTTGAAAGATAAGTCGCATTGCCAATGCAGTAAATGGAATCTCATATAAAAAGCTGTCCACCTCCCCTGGACTCGTCATCCATCCCATCACCCATTATATCTGATCAAATATAATATGGGGGAGAGAAATCCAGTAACCCCCCTCAAAAGCATAAAGTGTTGTCTGGAAGTGTCCGCGCCTCTCAGTATTGTGCCCCCTCGGGTGCACCTATACCTGAAGCACCTCATCGATAAACTACAAATGCTCTGGATAATATGCCTTGGTGGTGTAAAAAGGTGATCCATACCTCCCGCCACAACATGCCTCTGCCACTGTCCACGTGGATGAGAATGCTGTCGGTTGCTCCGGGTACCTCGCTCATACATTCGGAGGGCATTCGATAGGCAATCCCCATGCTGTAGATATCATCCTAGGGGTGATCTCGAACTATTGGTTATACATACTCTTATGTAGCCGTATTTCACCCCTCTATATCTTTGACCAGAACTCTCGGAGTAACTCTCCATATATAACGGGCGCAGGGCGAAATAATATGGATCGTAATCCATGTGCAATAATCTCACCTACGGCCCATGAAGTGGTAGGCTCTATCAGAAAGTGATGGACGTCGTAAACACGCTCATGGCGCAACGGATTTCTGACAGCCCTAGCTACTGCAGCCCGTGCCTCCTCTAATGTAGTGGCCCGATTCTTTTTACAGCTGGGGTCCGTATCGGTTGCGTGCTCTTGGCTTGGGGCCATTGGTAGAAGCTAAGATATGATTAAGGTTGGGGAATTGAAAATCGAACGATCGCTACGAATAGCGATCGATCGCTAGTGCTGTATTGAACGATCGTACTAAGGATTGATCGATCGCTTGATAGAAGGGAAACATCGCAATAGGGATCAATCGATCGCTGGACAATTCTTCGAATGATGGGGGATAGATCGCTAGATAATAAATCGAATTAACACTCGATCGATCACAAAACCATCCAAATATAGGACAAAAATGGCAAATTTGAAACTTATAGTATATGGTCTATGCTGTACGACTCAAATTTGGCTAGTATATATATATATATATTCTTTGAATGATGTGATTATTATATATAAATTGAATGTCTGTAATAAGCTAATAAATATGAACATTTAATTATCGCTAACTACCTACCTCGATCAATCGATAACATCTTCGATCGATCGGTGAAATAAAATTTTATAATTTTTTTGAAATTTTAAGTTAAATAAGTAAAATAAAGTATACTTAAAATCCTAATTAATACACTCGGTTAAAATATTAGGTAACTTTTTAAATCGAGACCATTGTTTTATGTCGATGGCACGACAGCTTTAGTGTGGCTAACAGGGCTCATACATGACATCTATCATATTTATAGATGTGCTAGTACCCCAAACTTTTAATTTGTTTTCCTTAATACGATTCTTATTTTGTTTAATCAGTTTTAATTGAAATTCCCACCACCGGCCCATTTCTTCGTAACTTAGTGTATTGAAAATTTTCCAATGGTCATAGTCGTTACTAACAAAAATGCCGGTCTCTGATGGAATTTCGAAGTTGTGTTCTAATTGTTCTCTTATCAAATCTTGAACTAAGAAAGGAAAAGGAATTTTCCATTTCTTATCAAAAGGAATTTCACAATCTATTATTATTTCCCAAAATGTCTCCATATGATCGTAAATTATCTCGGGGATTGAAATCCAATATCTCCTCTAGAAATAATAAAGCATTTTGATAAGTGATTGCCCTCGTATATTACCAAATTTTAGACCAACCTGTCTTGAAATAATCATATCTAATAACCATAGTTCAGGTTTAATTCTAGCTTTTGTAATACCTCCCATGCTTAATTTAATATTATCATCTCCACATATTATTTTAGTCATATTAAGAGTTGTAAGACTGGCAGTGATTATTTTTCGAAAAGCATTTTCTAAATCTGAGGGTATTTTATTGGGAATTCGCCATGCTCTTGCAATAGTGCTAGGGGATATTTCTATCTCGTGCCCCTGCACTTTCATATGTAATATTTTACTAATCTCAGAATCTTTTAAGTATATATTTTTATAAAACTCCCGAGCTAAATTGGGATAAGCCATAAATGAAGCAGGATGTAAAAGAATTTTTAATCTTTGTTTCTTAAGCTCTGCTACAACTTTCTCGATTGCTAATTCAAAATATTCATCCTCAAAGAAAACGCATTCATATTTTAAGGGATGATTTGTATGATAATTGTCTTTTATAGGTTGCGGATGCAATTTTAACAAAGTAGGTTCGGGTTTCATCGTATCCTTTCTATTCATTTCTTCTAACTCAGCTATGTGTTGATTTCGAATCACTTCAAAATAGAAATCTAGGACGCTTAAAGACTCAAATCTCGGAGTATTTGTTGTCTTGCCATCTTTTAGCAGTTGTCTGTCCTCCGTTGTGTCTAGTGAATATGCTAAGCATTTTTCAGGCGGTCTATCTACTGGTTGAGGTATTAGCTTTAGGAATGGTTCAGCAAATGTATTGATCACGAAACATTCCCCATTACTATTGAACGGATAACCAGTTTCAAAAACATCTTTCCTCATTTTCATACTTTTAAAGGATAGATCTATAACCCCAGTTCTACAGTTAATAGATGCATTAGCACTTGCTAAGAAAGGTCTTCCTAGGATTATGAATATTTGCTTAGTAGGGTCATACACCGGTTCAGTGTCTAGAACAACAAAATCCACATGAAATTAGAATTTATCAATTTGAGCAATAACATCCTCTACAATTCCTCTAGGTGATTTGGTTGATCTATCAACAAGTTGTAGAATGACAGGTGTGGGAGTTAATTCTCCTAAGCCTCGTTGCTGATAAATATAATATGGTAGTAGATTAACATTAGCTCCTAAATCAAGAAGAGCTTTCCCAATTTCTGGAACTCTAATTATACAGGAAATAGTTGGGGCTCTAGGGTCTTTATATTTTGGAGGAGTGGTGTTTGATATAATTAAACTCACATGATTGGTCAATACTATTTTCTTAGTATTGTGAGTTCGATTATTCCTTTTTTGTGTATATAGATCTTTTAGGAATTTAGCATAGTCAGGAACTTGCTTAATAGCATCAAGAAGAGGAAGACTGATTTTCTCTTGTTGGAAACTCTCAAACATTTCTTGAATCTTTTATCCTTGTTTACCATATGGAACATGATCTTTTAAGCGTTGTGGAAAAGGTGCTTTTGTTTCATAGCTTAGTTATCCTATTTCTTTAAGTGGTGTGGAATTGTTCTGTGTTTCTTTAATAGGTTCTTTTCCTTTAGAGATTAATTCCTCAAACACAGGTTCTTTTTCTTTTTCTTTATTTGTTTCTTCATTAATATTTTGTTTCTTCGCTCATTCCTCAAATTGCTCTTCAGCTTTATTGTCTATGACCTTTCCATTTCTAAGAGTGGTTATTGCTTGAATAGTTTCAATGGCTGGTTCTCCTACAGGAATGACATGTTCTATCATATGTTTCCCTTTAGGGTTTATTAACGGCTGACTTGGTAGTTTTCCTTCTTCCCTTTTATTCATAGAATTGGCTATTTGCCCAATTTGGGTTTTTAGTTTAGAAATAAATTGGGAATGTGTATATAGGAGTTGTGTAGCATTTTTGAATTCATTTAGGACACTCTTGATTTCTTGTTTGAAACCAGGTTACCTCATTGGTTGTGTATTGTTTGGATTTCTAAAAGGTTGTTGGTTAGGATTTTGATTAAATGGTCGGAATTGATTTGGTTGTTGTGTAGGGTTTTGGTTAAATGGGCGGAATTGGTTAGATGGTTGATTAAGACTTTGGTTAAAGGTATTCTTTTGAGTCTTGTATGAGAAGTTAGGATAATTTTGCCAACCGGGATTATAGGTATTTGAAAATGGGTCGTTATTCGGTTTGGTGAAACTAGCATTAACATCCTTAGTGATAAACTCTGACTCTTGTTGTGTATAAGGACAAGTATTAGCAAAGTGAGAAGGATTAGCGCACACTGAGCAGACTTCTTAGATATTATTAGATTGAGTATTTCTCATTAATAGACAAAACGTTTTCTTTAACTCATCTACTTTTGAGTTACTTCGTTTATTTCACTAATTTCAAATGCACTATACATTCTTTTAAGATTAGACAAGATAGTTCGTGGTGCTCTAATGTCCGACATATTTTGACGAGAATTTTCACTGAGATTCTTGAAAAGATTCCATCAAAAATCTACAGATTTCTGTGTAAAGGTACCTCCGCAAGCTGCGTCAACTGTATTTTTATGTCCCTCTCCTAGTCCTATATAGAAACTATGGACTAACTCATATGTTGGGAATCCGTGGTGAGGGCATTTTTGTAATATTTCATTAAATCATTCTCAAGTTTCATAGAATTGCTCCCCAGGTAACTGTGTAAACATTAGAATCGTTCATCTAGTTTCATGAGTTTTTCCTTCAGGGAAGAATTTATGCAAAAATTCTTTTTGAAGTTTCTTCCAATCAGTTTTAGTATCAGTTGGTACAGTTTCGTACCATACTTTAGCTTTATCTTTTAGGAAATGGGAGAATAATTGAGTTTTAAAGTCATCGTCAGTTTGTCCTCTCATACGTATGGTACAACATACATCTAAAAATTCATCTATATGTTGATACGGGTCTTCATGAGCATTTCCATGAAATTTAGATAACATTTAATTATTGTTGGTTTTATTTCGAAGTTTTCCGCTCCATCAGGTAGGGAGATTTCTAAAGGTGACTTAATAGTCCTGAGGTGTATAGAAATCTTTAAAAACAATGGTCGGTCCCGCAACTACGTTTTCAGCCATGTTTAAATTATTTCTTTTATTTATTCGGTACTTTCGGTCAATTTCAGGATCAAAAGTCACAAGGGGACTATTAATTGAACGACGTCCAAGCATAAACAATCAATAATAATATCGAATAATAAGTACTAAATGGCAATAATTGAATAAGGAATTAAAATAAAAATTATTATTATTTATTATATATTTTTATCAATTTAAATAAATATTATTTATATATATATATATATATATATTTGTTTTTATTAATTATTTATTTTATATAACAATATATATGTGTGTATATATAATATATGATAAAATTATTATTATTTTTTTATGTTAATAGAATATAAGGGTAAGTAAATCTAATCAAAATCGAAATATATATTTTATTTTTGGAAAAGATTTTATTCTGATTTTTTTTATTTTTATGAAAATAAGATGTTTAGGTATGTAAATCTTCAAATATAGAAAATATTTAGATTTATATTTTTTTCTGATATTGATGAGATATGGTTCAATGTATCTGTCATGCTTTCAATTTTTTTTACGAACAGTAGTATTTCAAACGATCAGAAAGACAATCGATCGATCAGAGATAATACCGAATGATCGAAGAGTTATTCAATCGATCGTTAGTACTTACTGAACGATCGCTGAAGGAGCCGACCGATCGAAGATTGGAGTACATGAATTTCCTAGATAATTTACAGTTTCGACAGAAGCTATATCTGCAAAAGAAAATGTGAAAAATTAAAAATTAAAATTAAAAATTTATACAATAATTCGAAGAACTGTAATATAACAATCTAAAATATCCGTTTGATCCCCGACAACGGCGCCAAAAATTTTTGATTGGTTCCAGACGTGTGAAAATAATAGTGTTAAGAATAAAGAATTAACACGATCTAATTTTAACCTCTCAGTCACAAGTACGCGAGTAGTATATAGTATAATTGGGTAGAGAGGGTATCGAACCACAGAGATCCAAGTCATATTTCAAATAATTATAATGTAGCAAATTGAATTATATTTATAAAAGTTGTTTGATTGGTTTGTTGTATTAAACTACTAAACATAAAATAAAATAAAGATAAATATTTTTTATTTCACTCAAGATAAACAAGTCTAGGGTTGAATTCCAACTCCACCACTAGCCTTATAACATAGTCCTTTATTTATATTATTATAAGAGGGCGTTACAACTCATATGAATCAGACTAGTAACGCTATAAGCAGTTGCCTAGTTCCAAAAATGATGCAATCGGTCCGTATTCGCTACAATTCATCTTTGATTAGTGTGACTGTTGTATGCATCTATACTACAACAACTCCTAATACATGAAATTAAAAAGCACGCTAACAATCATCTTCTGTAAGCATGGACTGTATAAAGCTAAGACTTTATCATGCCAAATAAGTACCATTATGTAAAAATCGTTATTAAATCACGAAATTTCTTACCCCGTTGATAAAACACAATTTTTTAAGATAAATCATTAATTCAGTCTCAGCTTAAGTAAAGAATTAATAAATAAATCTTATTTAGGTGGTCTTGTTCGTTTTCTCACTACATAATCATCATATGAGTACCCTTCAATAGATTCTCCCCTTTGCAATAAAAATAAATAAAAGACTATATTACTTGGCTAGGGTTTCGTTGGAAACCCTAGATACCGACTAGCCACTCATGGAAATGGGGGACTCCATTGTTGATGAAGCTACCGTCTTAATGATTGGATGGTTGGTTCTTGAGTTCTTGAGAAAATACAAAGATATTTTTAAGATTTCAAAGATATCTTTTCTTCATAACTTATACCCGTATTTATAGACAGATGTGGTATGTTCCATGCTTGCACTCTAAGAGAACTTAATGGCTAAGAAATGACGTTAAATGGATGATTCTGCCCCACTATATACTTGTATACAAAGTCAGAATTCTGCAGTATATGTTCGTATAGATTCCAAGATTGCGTATTCCAAACGACCGAAAAGCCTCACCGATTGATCGGTGGCTCCTGAATTTTAATATTTCTTTAATCCGCGAATTTTATGCTTCCGCCACTTGTACCTTGCTTTACTAACTTGTACTTTGCTGATTTTTGAGTGCAAATATCTTCTAAGTGTTGCTCCAAATTCTGCATACATGCTAAGAACCCCAAATTAATACACTTTTGCATTAAGGCCCTGAAAACACACTTAACACGCAACTTGCATAAAAATACCAAATTAATAGAATAAAGAGACTAACAAGAGGTATATTAACTGTAACACCCCGTGTTATTTTCCTTTTTCCTGAAATTATTTATAATTTTAATTCCAATAATGACGTCACTTGTTCATGACGTATTATTTATTCTTGGTATTTCACCTGTAAATTTTTCGCGTTTAGTTTAAAGTTGACTGGATGACTTTACGGTTTCTCTTTGGCGACTACGCGAATTCTTGTGGTCAATTACACGGTCTCGTTTCGACATTAGTTTATTCGACGTTTAATGATTTGTGTTTCGATTGAATGACGACATATTTTAATTGGTCGGGCTTGTTTAAGTGTTCCGACATTTGGGTTTTTACCCCGATATAATTAATTGGACGTCCCGTTATTATTTCGGGCTTACGAAATTATGTTTGGGCGTTCCGGTAATTGTTGGGACTTATTATATATATATATATAATTAATTATATATATATATATATTGAAGTGGGGTTATTTCGCAATTATTGACATGTAGAGGGTTGTTTTTGCAAATAGTACATATATATGTATATGCATATATACACAGATATTCTGTATAGCTTCTCCTACACGAATCTGCTCCTTCCTTTCTCCTTCTCTGCAGACGACCGCCATTTCTTCCTTCTCCATTCACCATGTCGCCGGTCATGGCGAGAGAGAGAGAGAGAGAGAGAGAGAGGAGCGGCGAGAGAGGGACGACTAGGACTGTTGCCGCAGCAGCAGCTGCGACTGGAGCAGGGTCGTCGACCGGTTGCTGTGCGTAGCAGGCGGCGGCGCAGCTGGGTGGTCGACGGCGTCTGGTGGCGTCGGCAAGGCTAGCAGGTGGTGGCGCAGGTGGTGGTGCAAGGCGGCAGTCAGTGCAGAGGTGGCTACGCGCGAGTAGTGGCGACTCCGGCTAGGCTTCGGCCAATTTTTCGGCGACCTTCCGGTGATCGGTTTGAGCCGATTTTCGGTGAGTAGTTTCGTACCTACGTAGTATTCATCATATATTAATTTCGTGAATTTAGGATGAATGGTTTGCCCGGAAATCGTATTTATAGGTTATAGATTTCGTTTGGGGTATTTTAGATTTAACCCAATTAATTAACCGATTATTAATAGGCTTCATATATATCGTATAGGTTGTCGAGACGGACATTTATATATATTCGAAATAGTTTTTGGACGATTTTGGTCGGGCGGGCTTCATATTCGGGCGCCGGCACTGTGCTGTTTCGGGCTGTTCGGTAACGTATAATTAGGTGGGAAATTATATTTCTCACTCCGCATTATTGAAGTAGTTTAGGGGTGGAAAACCCTTATTTAATTTATTATAGATATATTAAATTGCTAGTTTAAATATCTATAAATTGTTTAGGATCAGGATGGGGCTTAGGAATTAATTTAAGAAAATTTATTAAATTATTCCTATATGATTAAATAATATTCTTATTTAAATTAAATAAGAATGGACGGCTTAGAAACCCTTACGAATTTAAATGGGTTATTAGAGATTCGAAAAGCTTAGACGATGTGCTAGGATCCTTTTGGTATACGTGAAATAATTGTTTAAATTATTTAAAAAGACATGTTAATTGAAATTGAAATATTTTCTAAAGAATTAAAGAAAATATATTGTTTAGAACATGAATCTATTTTCTCACGATTTAAATGCTTTAATATATTTTTAAAAGCATGTACAGAGATTTGAGATTTATGTTGATATTACCATGTGGGTATTTTTATAAATATGGTGCATTACATATTTATGTTGGACATGATTTTATTGCGTACACCATGTATTGTGAGACATGGGTGTTGGTGCATGTGTTGCATGATTTCACCATTTGCAGAGAGATTCATTTGGTGTGGTCTACTTCCTTTGTGCGTGAGGCACGGGTAGACGTTTGTGTTTGGATCGTCGTGACAACTGGCCAGGGGGTGCTGCACCCACAAAACTAATCTTCTGAGAACGCAGACGATATAGGGGGAGGACACATCGTCCAAGGCCCTATGTTCACGGCTGGGCCGTGGTGGACATCTTCCTTGGTTAAAAGTGTGAAGTGTCAAAAGCACTTGGGAAGAACGGG
This sequence comes from Cornus suecica, assembly GCA_963922005.1. Taxonomy (NCBI): domain Eukaryota; kingdom Viridiplantae; phylum Streptophyta; class Magnoliopsida; order Cornales; family Cornaceae; genus Cornus; species Cornus suecica. Next base: position 62,287,134 of record OY998242.1, on the reverse strand, counting down.
ACGATAAGTCTACATTCCTTAGTGAGCTGTATCCTCAGGGGAATGGTAGAGAATGATCCAGTACCCTTGGGAAGGGTGTGTTTTTGTGTGTGTGTACCACAGGCGGTCTGTGAGTACGGTGCGTTGCATATCATCATGTGATTTATTGATATGTATATATATATATATATGTTGGATCATGATTATTTATGAATATGCAAAATGAATTCATTTTATAAAATGCTCAGTTGAAAGTGATAAATGTGAAAACGGGAATTAAAAGCAGTAATTATTAAAGTATAAACGAGGCGTATATCCTTATACTTGTGTTGTATACTTTTGTGCCCGTAGGGGAGGTTAAGTATATTGGTCTGGCGACTTCTGTGGTTAGTTGAAGTTAGAGATGGATTGTAGAATTGAGGTTGAGTTGATGTGGAGTAATGCCTTAGAGAATGTGGTTAATAGTTTTGTAATTGTGGTTAGTAGCCTTGTGATTATGGTTAGTAGCCTTGTGATCGTGGTTAGCAGTCTTGTGACTGTGGTTAGTAGTCTTGTGATTGTGGTTAGTAGTTTGGTGATTTTGGTTGGCTGTGTGACTTGTTAGAGATTTGAGATTCGAGATTGATTTTAGTATCAGTTATTATTTGGGGCCTTCGAGAAGGCGGGTGATGAGATTGTGAGTTGTAGTATGGACCTTTAGGTGCCTTTCACTTTTGAGGAATATGTTATCAATTGTAACTGAGATTTTGATTGGGAGATAAGAGGTTATGGTTGAGATGAGTTCTATTAAGTACTCGAGGTACTGTAGTGTTGGTTCTTATGCTTAGTTCATTCCCCTGAGCATTCCTTGTACTGCGTTTTGTACACTAGTACGTGGTCGTTGACTTGTATGTCATTCCGGGATTCGTTGGTTACGGCGTGGTGCCGAACCTCTTCCATGTGGTGTCATTGTGGAGTTGGAAACGGATGGTTGTCTTTCGTGAGTCCAACGTATCGTTCTTCCTTTGTTGTTGTAATAGTGAAAATGTCCAGCCCAATTGAGCCCATCTGTCATCAGGCCCATCAAGTTTATGGGCCAGCAAGATATTTATGAACCCAATAATAAAGCCCATTCAGAGGAGGTATGTAATAAAGGACCCTGATTAAATGTACAGGAGGAAGTCCATTTAGGGGATGTATATAAAGAAATTCCAGAAATTAATGGAGGCATTCGAAGAAGTGTTGAACATTTTAAGGTGTTTACACATTGGCGCCGTCTGTGGGAACGAGAGAGGTTCCTGATTTTTCAAATGCCCTTCGGTACTTGTAAAATCCCCTCCTTCTTCCCATCTCGAAAAGCTAAGTCTGTTTGACAGGCAAAAGACCCTCCACTTCCAAAAAACCTCCACTCACCGCCTCCCCGGACGAGAATGCCAGTCACCCGTTCACAGGCAGGCATTCTGCCCACTGAGGACAATCGTGCAGAGGACTCCCAGACCATGGAGCAAATTCTTCAACGCTTGGCGGCTGCAGAGGAACGTAGCATGGCCTTGGAGAAACAGAATGCAGAGCTCAGGGAGAGGTTGGCTCCACCAGCAGCTGCCTCACCGGCAGTTACACCTAACCCTCCGGTGGCGGCGATCGACCATTCTCTGAACCAACCTGAAGAGCACGCCGAATCTTCTGAGCGCTCGCGAAAGGCTCCAGCAGTCGACGAGTCTATAACCCCCCAGAAACTTCAAGCAATGATGGACGAGTTCCAAAGGAAAGTTCTCGGAGATTTGAGGTCTCGATCTACGGACGACATGGCCATCCAGGCGTCCACTGAATTGATACAGTCGCCTTTCGTTCAGGAAATAACCCAAGAGCCTTTCCCAAAGAAGTTCGTTATGCCACAGTTCACCCCTTATGATGGCACGCGGGATCCCGAAGAGCACATATACCAAATTCATCAGAAAATGACCATGTACGCCGAGAACGAGTCCCTGCTATGTAAGGTGTTCTCCACAAGCCTTGCTGAGGCCGCCCTATTATGGTTTAGGAAGCAGCCACCCCGATCCATTGGCAGCTGGTAACAGTTGACCAGGCTCTTCATCGCCCAGTATTATGGAAACAAGAGACAGAAGAAGACCATATCCTGCCTCTTCACCATGATCCAGGAGAAAGGAGAGTCACTGAAAAGCTTTCTGTCCCGATTCAACATCGAGTCCTCTTCTGTGGATAATTGTGACCAGCACTCTGCGGTCGAGGCATTCAGGATGACCCTCATTCCTGGAACAAAATTCCATCAATCCTTGGTGAAGCGCCCTCCATCGGGAATTGGGGAACTAAACTCTAGGGCCCAGGGGTACTTGAGAATTGAAGAGGAAGAAACTATCAGGCAGAGAAGATCAGCCTTTGTCGGCCTTGAAATTCAGTCCAAGGATCGATTGACCGATCGGAAGCGATCAACTCCACCGGGATCGTCTGCCCCAGCGGGATTATCAATCCCAAAGCCATCCAAACGACCCAGGTTAGAAGAAAGGATAACACCCCTGAAGGTGAGCCTTGCAAAGCTTTACCAGGAGAACAAGGCCAAAGGGATTTTCCAGCAACCCCCTACCATGCGACAACCACTTGACCAGAGGGACAAGACAAAACACTGCGCTTTCCATGGTGATTTCGGGCACATCACTAACGAATGCCGCAATCTAAGGCAACAGGTGGAGACGTTACTACTTCGCGGAGTACTCCGGGATTACGTACAACGAGACAGGCCAAGAACCGATCAACGCGCCCCCGGCGTCCCTCGAAACGCCTCGGATGCACAACCGGTTAAAATCATCAATATGATTCATGGTGGCCCGCCACCCAAAGAAACCGAAGGATCGCGCCGAAGCTATCTACGGAAAGCCCACAAAATGAGAAAAGTCAACGAAATTAGTGAAGCCCGGTACAAGGCTGAAGAAACTCACATCACTTTCTCGGTGTCGGACCTTCGAGGCGTCCAAACCCCGCATGAAGACCCTCTGGTTGTGACCCTAATGGTGGCCAACTGCCTTGTGAAAAGAGTCGTGATCGATCCTGGGAGCAGTGCCAACATAATCACCAAATGGGCTTTCGAAAAGCTCGAAATCAACCCTTCTGAAATTATGACATCCCGGTGCCCCATCGCGGGTTTTGACAGCAGGCAGATCGAGCCGATCGGTGAAGTTCAGTTACCTGTGTCTGCCGCCCATAGGACCCTGAACGAGACGTTCGTTGTGGTGGACGCCAAACCCTCCTACAATCTGCTTATGGGAAGGGGATGGATTCACCGAATGCAAGGTGTGCCTTCAACTCTTCACCAGGTCATGAGATGCTTAAGCCCTGATGGTACAGGCACCATTGATGTCAAGGGTGACCAGGTGGCCGCCAAGGAATGTTATTCGGTCACTCTGAAGGAGATCCGGAAGGCTCAGGCCCCAGGGGTACCTCGATCGAAGGAGCAAAGTTCGTGCTCCAAATAGCAATTAAAGAATGGGGAGCCGGGCACCCCGACTGTGGTTGAACCACTACAACCGATCTGTGTTGTGCCCAACAGCCCGGAAAAAGTTACTTTTGCAGGTACAACCCTCACCGATTCTGAATTTGAAGAACTAACACAATTGCTGCAGGACAACTCCGACGTCTTCGCATGGGAGCATACAGACATGCCGGGGATAGATCCCGACGTTTCACAGCATTCATTGCATGTTGACCCAAATGTCAAACCAATCAGGCAAAAGCAAAGGCGAATGGGTGCACATCGGAACCAAATTATAGCAGATGAGGTATCCAGACTGCTCCAGGCCGGCTTCATCCGGGAAGTCAGGTATCCCGAATGGCTTGCCAACGTCGTGGTTGTCCAAAAGAAAAATGGCAAGTGGAGAGTTTGCGTTGATTTTGCCGACTTGAACAAGGCATGCCCGAAGGATAGTTTTCCACTCCCAAAGATCGACCAGATGGTTGACGCTACCTCGGGGTATGACCGTCTAACTTTCCTGGATGCCTATTCAGGTTACAACCAAATAAAAATGAACCCTAAGGATGAGGAAAAGACTTCCTTCATTACTGAAACAGGTACATACTGCTTTAAAGTTATGCCTTTCGGACTGAAAAATGCAGGTGCTACTTTCCAGAGATTGGTCAACAAGATCTTTAAAGGCATGATGGGCACAGTAATCGAAGCCTACATTGATGATACTGTAGTCAAGAGCAGAAAGAAGGAGGACCACATCACTCACCTGCGCCAAGTGTTCGCTACCCTCAGGTCCCATGGCATGAAGCTTAATCCAGCAAAGTGTTCTTTTTGTGTATCATCTGGGCAGTTCCTGGGGCACATCGTGGACCGGACTGGTATCCAAGCCAGCCCGACACAAGTCAAAGCCCTACTAGAGATGAAGGAGCCCCGAACACATAAAGACGTTCAAGTCTTGACGGGAAGAGTGGTAGCACTTAGCAGATTCATCTCACGACTCACTAATCGCTGCCGACCATTCTTTCAGGCAATAAAGGTAAAGAAGGGAGAGATCTGGGGTCACAAACAATCGGAGGCCCTGGCGAGGCTAAAAGAATATTTGACCATGCCCCCCGTCTTGTCTACACCAACCCCCGATGAAGTCTTATACCTTTATTTGGCAGTATCCTCCGCTTCAACCAGCGCCGCCCTCATCAGAGAGGACGGGAATCTTCAAATGCCAATATTCTACACCAGTAAATCCTTGGCTGAGGCAGAAACTAGATACAGCAGGCAAGAAAAACTGATTCTGTCACTGGTGAACGCCAAAAGAAGGCTAAGGCATTATTTTGAAGCCCACCCGATCGTTGTCCCAACAGCTACACCCCTACGGGTTATTATGTCGAAGCCTGACCTGTCAGGGCGAATCTCTAAGTGGGCCATCGAGTTGGGCATATACGATTTGACATACATACCCAGGGTCTCCATCAGGAAAGTCCTAAGGAGTCTCATATTACTATTGTGAAAAGGATTATCAAGTTTGTTAAAGGGATAGTGAATTATGGATTGTAGTATCCATCAGGTACTAATACTGATATTGCATCTTTTTCTGATGCTGATTGGCTGGTAATGTTGATGATAGAAAAAGTACCAGTGGAGGGTATTTTTATATTGGAAATTGCTTAGTTGTTTGGCATAGCAAGAAGTAAAATTGTGTTTCTCTTTTCACTGCTGAGGCTGAATATATAGCAATTGGTAGTTGTTTTACTAATGTTTTGTGGATGCGTTAGATGTTGCAGGATTATGATTTTTCTCAAGGTACAATGACTGTGTTATGTGATAACACAAGTGCAATAAATATTTATAAAAATCCTGTTCAACACTTTAGGACAAAACATATAGATATTCGACATCATTTCATTCGTGATCTTGTTGAAGATGGTATAGTGTCTCTAGAGTTCATATCCACAGATTCTCAGTTGGTAGATATCTTTACAAAACCATTAGATTTTCAAAAGCATGTTAGTCTTAGGATATCTATTGGTATGCTTTGTTTGGAATAAATATCTTCTTATCTATCATTCTAGGAACACATTGCATTATTTTCCTAGAAATTGATAGATAATCATGAATTGGTTTTATTTTTATTCATGCATACATTTTATTTTGAAATAAATGACAATAAATTTAATCTTAGGTGCTAGTAGCTTCGGTGATGATTATAATGTCTACTGAATCTGTTAAGTTTTTTTATTTAACGCGAAGTTGTATAAAGGTTTATGAGTTATGTTAGATTGGTCTATGCATGAAATATTCTTTGTATGTGTACGAATGTTGTGGTGATGTTAAAAAAAATGAGATGTTTAAAATATAAAAATGCAAAAAGTAGTTCTTCAATCTGAGTAACCGGGCCTCTTGCCTCAGTAAACATTGAGTGGTCGCGTAAAAAGGGGAGAAGACTAATGAGAATAAATCCCATGGAAGAAGCTCGGGCCCAGTTGGTCGGGACTAAAATCCTCGCTGGAAAGTTTGGAGCTTAGAAAGACAAAGAGGGATAGGGTGAAAAAGTTGAAAAGATGAGAAAGAGAAAATTGTGTGACAAAAATAAAATATCTTTTATTTTTGCCTTCAAGTTTGGATCTTGGATTGAATTATCTTTACGGTTGACTTATGTATTATTGAGTATATAAGGTATGCGTGTTGATTTTCTTCTATACCGTGTGTATAATGGTTGAGATAGATCTGAGAATATGATGTATAAATGGTTTTTTTGTTGTCTTTACTGCCTTGCTCACAGTTTTCTAAAAACAAAAATATTTTATTTTTATTCATGACATTTTGCATTCATGCATTAGTAGTAGGGTCATGCATAGTAGAGATGTCTGTTACCCTGAGAATTTAGCTATGATCTGATAAGAGTTCTATATCTTGGTGTTTTTCATTGAGTACTTCCTTGCATCTCTCTATATCTTAGTTCTATTTGCCTGATATTTCAGGGACAAAAAGGGGGAGAAGTATTACGTGAGGGGGAAAGATTGTTTGGTTAATATTGTTTGATTGATTAAGATGGAGAAGTATTTAGCAAGGGGAAGTTTATTCTCAGGGGGAGAATGATGATCATTAAGTGTGCATTGGTATTATGATTTTCTAATGATCATTATGTTGGCTTTTATCTATTTTCCACACTTACGTTTAATGGTTTGTTTAGTGTTATGGTTACAGGATTGGTTGTCATGGAAGCAAGGTGACAGTTTATATCTATGTTATGTTGGTATTTGTGAGGCTATATTGTAAAACATGGTTTTCTCTCAGAAATGCCAAGGGGGAGATTCTAAGAACATCTATTGTAATTGTTTATGTATGCCATGTTCTAGACAATAACCATGTTGAGTGATAGATAGGATGGTTTGATTTCAATAACATTGATAAGCTTCATCAAAGCCAGAATCAAGCATTGAAGTAATGAAGAATACAAGTGATGCACGAAAGTGAGCATTTTGAGGAAAAATGTCTCCTGGAGGACGAAAATGACATTTTCTGAAGCCGTCACTTCAAGCAAAAAATATCATGGGTTGACGATGGTCATTTTATCACAGTTGTGAAGAAAAATGGTTTTGACAAAAATACCTACGCTTTCAGTTTCAAAAAGAGGCTGGAAAACACATTTTTACGCTTGAAGCATAAGCCCTGCTATGCTTGAAGCGTAGGCCCTGCCATGCTTGAAGCGTAACTGTGGCAAGTTTTTGCCAAATTTTGCCTATGATGTCCAAATTGTTCGGGGGTTGGTTTTATGATATGACAACGACTTATATACATCAAAGTGCATTCTATATACATTATATTCACCAGAATATTAGGTTTGGATGTGAAATTACGAGAAAGGGCAAACTTAGGGTTTGGATCATCATTGTCTATAAATACCCAAGTTTACAACAAGAGGAGGTACGTGTTGAAGAATTCTCTGTAAGTTTTCTACAATATCTTCTTCTTCTACAGAGATATACATATGGTGAGAGAATATTATTGAGTGATTAGAGATACACAAGTTCTGTTTTGTTATTGAACTTCTTCAATCGTGCTTCTACATTGATGATTTCTATGCACAATTGAATGGTATAGTTGCTGAAAAATTCACACACCATTTATAGAAACTAGGGTACATTGATCCATTCAAGAATAGAGCCATCTGTGTGCGGAGATCGAAGCAGGAGGCTTCATGGTGATTTTGATATGTTAAGAAGTAGAGCCATCAGAGTACGGAGATCAGAGTGAGAGCTTTGTGGAGCGCTAGTGAATCTAGACTTTCAGACGTCGAGTGAAGAACAACAAATTATAGCGGATGTAAGTTCTGTTTTCATAAAATCTGTACAAATTCTCTTATTCATAGTGCATCGATACCCAAGTGTATCCGTGGTTTTTGCTTGGAGTCTTTTCAGGGTTTTCCACGTAAAAATCTCTGTGTCTTCTCATGATTTAATTTTGTCACGCCCCGAATTCCTAGGACTTCGAAACCCGAGCCTAAGAGCTAGGGGAGAGAATGTGGAAGTAAAAATAAACTGGAACAAATGACATTCAGTCATCAAACACCCAAAAAAGGTAAGAATGACACACTCTGATACCCTACTATCAAGCCCCTAAAATTTCCGAAACTCTAATCTAGAGAATCAGCGAATCTCCAAAGGGTGACGTAAGTCAAGTGACTACTAGAGTCAAGAATGACAAGAAGATACATGGAGTAACAATGAAAAATATACTCCATGCCAAATAGAATACTAGAATTCAATAGTATCCTTAGATACCAACAGACACTCCTAAATTCCAAAGACTCCCGAACAGGGACATCCAAGGAATCCAGGATGTGATCCTTAACATGAATGACCAACTAAGACATCATTAACCGTGAAAACATATGGGTTAATGATAGATATGGTATATTTCATACCCAAATGGATAATAAACTAAGCAGCGGAATCTAACGAAAATCCGGCAAAGTTCCGTTTGTAAATGGAACATCCGGACAACAACCACAACACAAGAACCTGCCAATAGCAATTCAATAATCACAATGGCTTCCAAGCCCCACATTCATCAATCCTACTAGGGCCGAGGTAGTGGAAAGAAACCAAAACCCCTCCAAACCCTCTAATAATCGACAGAGCCACAAATGCTCGAATAAGATACAGCAAAGCACCTAGCTGTGCAGAATAGATACAATAACTATCAGAAAGAATAAATACAGGAACTAAAGAATACATCAACAGGGATATGCCAACAGACTGACTCCTAAAAGAAAATACATAACAATCCCATAACAATGGGTAGAGAAACTGAAAGCGGATACCTATCGTCCCCAAACCCAGTCGTACTGCAACCGTAACCGCATCACCCAACGCAACTCCAAACCTGTAACAAGAAAACCAAGGAAAATTTCCGTTGCACCGCATCCTGCCCATAGCCATATATTTCCTGCATCCTGGCGTGTGAATACCAGGGGGCAAATGAAATACCCCTGTGAGCAAATAAGCTCAGTGGGAAAAGATACTCTAACTACCCCATCCTCTGGTAGTTTAGGTAATGCTAAACTATCTATCAATATATATATAGCCCAACTAATCCCATCCACGCAAAACTCAAGGCACACGCATATACCGTACGTAAGTATATAACGGGGATACATATATATACATATATATATATATATACAAGTATACATGTATAAGTATGCAACCTGAGTCTACAAGGTACAACTACGGCTCATACTCCAAGTACCAAAACCGGTAATCTACACTACTCTCATCAACATATACTAAGTACACAACTCCTGAGTCAAACCTCATAAATCATCAATTACTCACAACCCAAATCAAAAGATCCAACAGAGGAGATCTCACTCACCTCTAATATCCACAGGAAACAAAATCCACCACTAGTACCAAAGAAGGCTCAAATCCCACACCCCGATAACACAGGAAGGAAAACACCCACGTCCTTGCGTACTAACACAATCGTCATCAATATATATATATATATATATTCACAATATATATATATATAACAACCCTCATCCCATCCCTAGAGAAAATCTACCTCTCATGGACTAGGTCACCTCAATCATATCACCACATAAACACCTCAATTGCTATCTCCAACAATGTCAATAAATCACCAACACTCTCACTAAGGATAAGAAAAACCCCGTAAGAGTCAAGAACCCAAGCAAGGGAAAAGAAGTCCCAATGCTAAACAACAGATAACCAAGACAAAAATGTCAAGGTTAGAACACCACAAGTGAACAAGGAAGAACACCAAAAGTGAACAAGGGAAACCAAAAGCGAATGGCCGAGAGTGGAAGTAATAAAAAGATGAATCCCAGAGATTCAATTGTTTTTAAGAAAAATGTTTTCAAACTCGAACCAATCCATTTGGCATCCATGCCCCTAACGTAAGAAAAACTCAAATCACCTAGGTGGCGATACCAACAACCCAGAAAAAAGGAAAGGCAACACTATATGTGTGCATTGAACAACACCAAGCCTCGTAACCGAAACTTAGAATGAACCGAAGAAAAGGTGAAACAAGGAACCACCTTTCAAAACTCTACAGGTTGAGATTTTGAGAAAGAAGTCTCAAAATCTCAGAATCACGAGAAAAGAAATAAATTAGTTTTCTCTTTTAAGAAACCACACAGTAAAAATGACCATCTTGCCCCCGGTCTCCGTCAATCGCCATCACAGGCTTTTAAAAGTTGAAAATCTTTTCAAGAAAGATCCTAAGATCATTTTATAAAGTATTAAAACTTTTCATTTATACGGGGGTAGGCGAAAACGGGTTTTTCCTTTTAAATACAAGAGTTTACTTCAAAACTTAGAAAACACCGTTTTCGAAATGACAACCAATAGAAGAAAACACAACTCTATGGATTCCTATAATGTCCGAGAGGACAGTAAAGGAAAATTACTACATTGGGTTCACAAAACACAACTATCCGTTCCCAACCTCACGAAACCAAATGACAACACATGGAAGAGATTCGGCACCACGCCGTAACCAACGAGTCAAGGAATGACATGTAAGTCAAAGGCCACGTACTAGTGTACAAACACTGTACAAGAAATGCTTAGGGGAATGAACTAAGCACTAGAAACCACGCTACAATACCCTAAGTACTTAATGAAATCACTTCAATCATAACCTCTACCCATTCCTTAAAAGAATGAAAAACACTTAAAGGTCTATACTACCACATCCACTAAGACCACAATCACATCAACCGCCTTATCTAAGGCCTCAATCACAATTGATACTGAGTCAATCACTGACCTTAAATCTCTAAAGATATCACACAACTAACTACAACCACAAAACAATTAACAGTCCTCTCTAAGGCCACAAATCAAAATCAACTCCACAATCCACCACTAGCCTCAACTACTCACAGAGATTACTACGTCAATACACTTAACCTCCCTCAAGGGCATAAAAACATATAACACAAGTATAAAGATCATATGTTTCATTTATACTATAATGATTTCCTCATTTAAAGTCTTGTTTCACATTATTCATTTTCAACTGAGCATTTATAAAATATGAATTTAATTTACAATATTCATAAATAACCTGCTCCAACAACACATGTAATATAGCACATATACATGTTAAATGAGATAACATAAATAACATGCAGTGTAATGTGACTCAACACTCCCCGTGATACTCACGCACAACACACCCTTCCCAAGGGCAACGGATACAGACTCTGTCCACATACTTTTGAGGATACAAGCTCATCAAGTAGTGTAGAGTTACCACACCGACCCTTCCCAAGTGATTTTTCTCTCTATCACTTCAACAGGGAAGGCGGTTGTACGAGAGCCCAGCTTGCAACTCCGTACGCCATGACTACCATAAAGTCAAGAACATGAGCCTCTACCTGGACTCCTAACTCACATTTGCCGGCTTTTTAGTTCCGTAGGCGTGATACCTCCTGGCCAGTTGTTGTGATGATCCGACACAAACGTCTACTCGTGCCCCACGCACAAAGGAAATAGACCACACCAAATGAACTCTCTCTGCCAATGGTAAAACCGTGCACTACATGCACCAACACCCATGTGCTCACACGACATGGTGTACAATCAAATCATATCTCAATCATAAATATGTAATGCATCATATTTATAAAAATACCCACATGGTAATATAAGTCTCAAAATCTCTTTTCATGCTTTAAAATACAATAAAGCAATTAAATTATATGAAAACAGTTTCATATACATTTCATGTTTTCAAAATATATTTTCTTTAATTCCTTAGAAAATATTTTCAATTTCAATTAACATACCTTTTTAAAACAATTTAAACAGATAATCCACGTAATAAAAGGGGACCTAGAATAGCGTCTAAGTCTCTCACGTCCAACGTTTTCAAAATCTTCTAGCTCATTTAATTCTCGAGGGAATTTCTAAGTCATCTATTCCCATTCAATTCAATTAGGAATATATTTAATCTTGTAGGAAATAATTTAATAAATTTTCTTAAATTCATTCCTAAGTCCAATTCCGATTCTAAACGAATTATAGATATTTAAATTAATGATTTAAAATATCTATATTAAATTAAATAAGGGTTTTACACCCCTAAACTACATCAATAATGCGGAGTGATAAATATAATTTCCCACCTAATTATACGTTACCGAACAGTCCGAAACAACACAGTATCGGCGCCCGAATATGAAGCCCGCTGACGAAAATCGTCCGAAAACTATTTCGAATATATCAAAATGTCCATCTCAACAACCTATACGATATATAGGAAGCCCATTAATAATAGGTTAATTAATTTGAGTAAATCTAAATTAACCCAAATGAAAATTATAACCTATAAACGTGATTTATGGGCAAATCGTTCAACGTAAAATCACGAAATTAATATATGATGAATACTACGTAGGTGCGAAACTACTCACCGAAAATTGGCTCAAACCGATCACCGGAAAGTCGCCAAAAAATTGGCCAAAGCTCAGCCAGACCACCCCTGCTCGCGTCGCTGCTATGCACGAACTAGCTGCGCCTCCAGTCCCGGCGACCCACGCCGCTCGTGTCGCCGCCTCTCACCACCAGCGCCGCCGCCGTCCACAGCCCAGCAGCCCCTCGCCGTCGTCGCTGCTACATCAGCGGTGGACCTCCATGGTCGCGCCTCCTTGCTCCAGCCGGTCTCTCTCTCTCTCGCCTGCGTGAATGAAGAAGAAGGAGCAGGTGCAGTCGTCTATTAGTAATGGGGAAGGAGGGAGCTGTAGCGTGTGAAAGAGAGTGTAGCAGAGGTTTCGTTCGTGAAGGAGAATGGGAGAACAGGTCTGGCATAACAGAAGAAACGTGAAGCAGAGAATGAGTGGTTGCGTATACATGTGTACATTTATATGTACTAATTTCAAAAGCAACCCTCTAAATGTCAATAATTGCAAAATAACCCCACTTTAATATATATATATATAATAGGTCCCAACAATTACCGGAAGCCTCCAATTAATATTGCGTCAACCCGTAAGTCCGCAGGATGCCCAATAACCAAATTAGTCCGAAAGAAATACACCGGTTTATTAACCCAACCACCGAAACACCGAGTAAGTAAATTAATACGCTTCACACCGAATCCGTAAAAGTACTAATACCGTGACCGAAATAATCGAAATGATACCGTGTAGTCGATAACGATAACTCGCGTAGTCGTCAAGGAGAAACCGTAAAGTCATCCAGTCGACTTTAAAAGCAAACGCGAAAAATTTACAGGTATCAAATACCAAGAGTAAATAATACGTCATGAACAAGTGACGTCATTACTAAAATTAAATTATAAATACTTTAAGTAAAAAGAATAATAACACGGGGTGTTACAAATTTTTTGCACTTATATTCATATTTGCTTGATTGATCTGTTTTTGAGAACTGAATTGAGAATTAGGGTTTGTGACTAATTAAAATTGAATTTCCGCTAAATAATTTTACTTGATCATAAAATCGACAAAAAACCTATTCACCCCCCTCTAGGTTATTTTCACTATCGTCTACGTAATTTCAAAGACTATGGCGATCGTTTTTACATCATCGATGTAGTCACCTTCCACCATGACTAACTAACTCGGTGTCTAGGGTTTTCTAGCAAAATCCTAGCCAAGTAATATAGTTCTTTCATTATTTTTAATTGTAATGAGGGGAAACTATTGACCATACTATGATGATTATAGTAGTTAAAAGACCGTACTAATTTGAAATAAATAATTATATGTTTGTTCTAAAATCTTGTCTTAGATGGAATGAATTTTTTATTTTGCACAACTATGATTATTAAATATGAGCAGGAACTCGGATGCTTAATTATGGTTTTCTACACAATGGTTGTAATGAAACTTAACACCTTAGGATGACATAGGCCGTGCCTTGGCGATTTAATATAGACATGCTTTAGTTTATTTTCATGCATTAGGAGTAGATTAAAGTAACATAATTGACATTTACTAGTTAGATCAGTCATGAGACGGGTTGTCGCAATCCAATTGATGGTACTCCTTTTTGGGGTTGTATTTAGCTATTTGCGGTACGACATGATTCACAGTTATGGATCACCCTCGTACAATTAATAAAGTGTTGAACTATATTATACGGTTAGTGGTGGAGTGTTGAAAACCTTAGTTTTCTCTCTCATCTGAATCACAACTAATTTAATTTACTTTCTAGATAATTGTTAGTTAAAATAGATAATTTGGTCTTTGACCACCCAAACAAACCATTTTTCAGAAAATATAATTCAATGTTTTTGAACTATTAAAGTGAACAATATTAATCTCTGTGGGATCGATATCCCTTACTCAAGCCATTTGCTATTGTACAATTGATATGTACGCTTGCGTAGGGTAAAACCTAGAGTCGTTTAGGTGTTGTTTTTAACCACATATTTTTCTACACCTGACGTCGCATCAAGTTTTTGGCACCGTTGCCGGGGACTAAGCATTGTTCAATATCTTTAGTAGTTTATTTGCATTGTGTTATTGTAGTTGTAGCTAAAAGTTAATTTTTTTTTGTGATTGACAGGTACTCTGAAGAGCATAAAAGGGAAAAGCGAAGCTTCTAAAGTTGCGTCTAGAACTTTTGTGAGTTTCAGTTACCTCGATTTTTTAATATTAATTCTTGCTTTATTATCTATAATTTAGAAGTAGTTAATTTAGATTAGATTTTATTTCATAAAAAAATTTTGAAAAAAAATATAGTTTTTTGAGTAGCGTATGACCGATAGATCGACCCGTTTCTAATTTAAGCAGTGTGTTAGTCAAGTATGATCCTGAGATCGAAAAGACTCTCCGTCGTTTACGTCAATCTATAGAAGAGCGTCATCGTCTACAAGAAGAAGCGATGGTTGACCAAAGAGCCTACCAACAAAGGGTACTAGAGACCTCATTGAAAGGATATTAGGCGCCTGATGCGTACGACTCCTATGCTAATTTTCTAGAGGAAGAAGGAGCGAAGCACTTCGAGATTAAGATAAGCATGATTAATATGCTTCCAAAATTTTGTGACCTTAGAATAGAAGACCCATACCAGCACATCAATGATTTCCTAGAGGTAGCCTCTACTATTAGGTATGACAATTTGCCCAAAAATGACTTGCGAGTGAGATTATTCCCTTAGCCATTGAAAGAGAGAGCTAAAAGATGGTATATTAAATTAGCAAAAGAAATTCAAATTGATTAGGAAGCCCATAAGAGAGAATTCGTAGAAAAGCATTATCCGATAGGAAAAACCTCAGAAGCACAATATGTAATCAAAAGCTTTAGGCAGTTACCTGGTGAACATTTTCAAGATGTATGGGAAAGATATAATGAAAGTTTATATAAATGTCCATATCATTGGTTTTCTAAACAAGATATTGCTAAAAATTTCTACATGGGACTTGGAGAGGTGCATAAGACTTTGATAGATGCGGCAACACAAGGTCAGTTTATCTTAAAGCCAGCTAAAGAACTTTTAGAGATATTTGATAATATCAGTGAAAACACAATTCAATATCAATCTGAGTTGAGGTCTAGAGGTGGACAACACGATACGAGATCTGAGAAATCATATGTTCTAGAGCATGATGATGTGAGAGATACTATGACATTATTTGGAGAGAAGTTAGAGAGAATTGAAAAGTTTATGCAGCGAAGTCATTCCCCTCCTAGAGAGAAGTTTGAAGTCGAATATGAGTATTCCCAAAATGAGTATCAGGAGATAATGGTTGTTGATGCCAACACATCATGGAACTATTCCAATAATGCTCCTTTCACCAATTTATACACCTCCAATGCTAGAAATCACCCACTCATGTCTTACAAATCTACTAATGTAGAGAATCCACCACCAAAGTTCCAACAAAGGCAATCATCTAATCAACAGCCAAGATTCATAGACAGACAACAGTCATATAACCCATAACACAGGTTCATAGAGAGACAACAATCATATAACCAACAGCCAAGGTTCGAACAGAGTCAACAATCATTCGACTCACAACCAACAATCATGGCTTGAAATTCTTAATCCAATTACCAACCCAGATGATCCAATAATCCCAAGCTCTCCAATCATTCAATAATTCCTAAGATCTTCTACCATTAAAAAACAATCAAGCTGTGCAGCCATATAATTACCAAACCCAACCTCCAAGAAGCCAAACTCCTCCACCCGGTTTCCAAACTAATTGGTTAGAGCAAGTTATACTGGACATTCATAACATGCTAGGTCTTCATACCCAATCATTGGAACAACTATATATGCAGATTGGCCAAATGGCTAATGAGAGGAATGTAAGAGAACCAGGAAGATTGCCTAGTTAGTCGGTCGCTAACCCAAGGACACAACAAGCACTGGTTCTCAGATCATTTATCAATGAACCTAACGAAATAGTTCAAGCAATCATGACTCTAAGAAGTGGTAGGGAAGTGGAGAGTCAAGTTGAGGTGGAACATGAAGAAAGGTTGCGGAAAAAAAAGGAGGCAGAACAAGAGTAGAGGAAAGAAATTGAAGAAAAACAGAGGAATGAGGCTACAAGGAAAGAGGCTGAAAGAGTGCAAAAAGACCAACCATCAGTAGAAGACAATGTCGATCAGACATTACTTGCAGAGCCAGACAGGGTAAGTTACGAGGAGGTAGCGCTATTTCCTCAGCGTCTTAGAGAGCTGGAAAAGTACGGAAAGTGGAAAGAATCTGATATGTTTGAAACATTCTGACAAATGAAGATCAATTTACCTCTCTTAGATGTAATCATCCAAATACCGCCTTACGCTAAGTTTTTCAAGGATCTTTGCACCCAGAAGTGAAAGAACAAAGCGAAGAATCCAATAAAAATACTCTTGACTGAGCAAGTGATTTCTTTGCTTTTAAGAGATACTCCACCTAAGAGGAAAGATCCCGGTGCTCCCACTATTCCATGCATCATCGATGACCAGGAAATTGGTAGAGCTCTTCTTGATCTAGGTGCGAGTATTAACTTGTTTCCTTATTCAATCTACCAACAACTAGGGTGGGTGAGCTCAGTCCCACTGAGGTAGTACTTCAATTTGTTGATCGATCAGTCAAACAGGCAAGAGGAGTGCTTGAAGATGTCATTGTTCAAGTGGGCAAGTTTTATTTTCTGCTTGATTTTGTGGTCCTAGATACATAACCCATCTCTGACTCGAAGAATCACATTTCAGTAATATTGGGAAGACCATTCTTAGCTACGGCAAATGCATGCATCAATTGTAGAACCAGAGCCATGGATCTAACCTTTGGAAATATGATAGTTAGGATGAATGTGTTCAAAGGAAGCCACTAAGTGTCTGAATCGGGGGAATGTTTCTATATTAATGAGTGCGATGAACTGGATGATATCATAGCAGATTTTTCAACTCAAATCCTGGAGGAAGATGAGCTAAAGTTATTTATGACTAGAGAATAGCCAGATGAGGAAGTTGCTAATTGGGAGACATACTGGAAGCTGTAAAATGAAGAGCCGGATGTAATGGAGACTGTTTTATATACTCAACCATGGTGGGAGCCAGTTGAACTGCTCCCAATAGTCTTAAATATTCCACCAATTCCCCCCTTAACTACTCCTCCTACCTTGGAATTCAAGGAACTGCTTGAAAAACTGAAATATGTTTTCTTAGGACCCGGTGAGACTCTTCTTGTGATTATATCTTCAAAATTGACAAAAAAATATGAATCGAGTCTAGTCATAGTTCTGAGTAAGACCAAAGAGGTAATAGGCGCTGCTGATTTAAAAGGCATAGACCCCTCAATTTCCATGCATCGCATACATCTTAAGGAGGATACAAAGCCATTAAGGGAAATACAACGAAGGCTTAATCCAAATATGAAAGAGGTAGTGATGAAATAATTGGTGAAATTGCTAGATGCGGGTATCATTTACCCCATTTCTGATAGCACATAGGTAAGTCCAACTCAGGTGGTGCCGAAGAAGTAGGGCATCACAGTGGTGCCAAACTTGAAAGGTGAGCTAATTCCACAACGCATGACCATAAGGTGGCGTGTGTGTATTGATTACATAAAGCTTAACCTGAACACCAGGAAGGACCATTTTTCGTTACCATTTATTGATAAAATCCTGGAGAGGATAGCCGGGCAAAGCTATTACTATTTTTGGGTGGGTATTCCGGCTAGAATTAGGTGGCGATTGATCCTGTTGATCAGGAGAAAACCACTTTTACTTGTCCATATGACACATTTGCTTATAGACGGATGTCGTTTGGTTTGTGTAATGCGCCATCAACATTCTAACAGTGTATGATGTCTATCCTCTGTGACATGGTAGAGATATTTCTTGAAGTATTCATGGATGACTTCTCAATTTTTGGGGAAACCTTTGAAGACTATTTAAAACATCTAGAACTGTTACTTAAAAGATGCAAGGAGACGAATCTGATCCTAAGTTGGGAAAAAGTCATTTTATGGTTCAAGAGGGGATAGTATTGGGCCATATTCTATCTAAGTGAGGAATAGAGGTAGATAAAACAAGAGTTTAATTAATTTCAATACTACCTCCTCTCACATCTGTTAAGCAGATACACTCTTTTTTAGGCTATATTGGGTTTTACCGAAGGTTTATTAAAGATTTCAGAAAAATTGCCAGGCCGTTATGCAACTTATTGGCTAAGGATGCAACTTTTGTCTATGACGAAGAATGCCTTCATGCCTTTGAGCAGCTGCATACTCAAATTTCATCAGCCCCGATTATTCATCCGTCAGATTGGTCTCTACCATTTGAGCTCATGTATGACGCTTCTGAGTATGCCAAAGGAGCTGTGTTGGGTCAAAGAAAATATAAGTGGTCGTATGTCATTTACTATGCCAGTATGACTCTGAATGAAGCTCAGATGAACTACACAACTACCGAAAATGAGTTGCTGGCAGTTCTGTTCGCCTTGGATAAATTCCAATCATATATATTGGGCGCTAAGGTTGTTGTTTACTCGGATCATGTTGCTTTGAGGCATTTGCAAACGAAGAAAGACTCTAAACCCCGTCTGATTTGGTGGATTCTGTTGCTACAAGAGTTCAACATGGAAATCAAAGATAAGAATATTGTTGCGGATCATTTGTCAAGGATTATTGTCGAATCCAGATGAACATATGTTCAATGTGACTATGGTGGAACAAATATCATGGTATGCTGACATTGTTAATTATAAAGCCACAGGTCGAATACCAAAAGGATGGTCAAAGAATGAGAAAGTTCGATTCTTCAGCCAAGTCAAATTCTATATCTGGGATAATCCGTATTTGTACAAGTATTGCTCTGATCAAATTATCAGAAAATGAATCCCAGAGAGTGAGGTGCAAAACATACTGACATTTTGTCACACGTTGGAGTGTGGAGGGCATTTTGGAGCTCAGAAGACAACCCACAAGGTGCTGCAGAGTGGATTTTGTTAGTCACTAATTAGCCCTAAAGGGGGGGTGAATAGGGTGTTAAAACAATTGTTAAGTTCTTTTTAACAAAAACTAACAATATCCACAAATCTTTAAATTTGTTATACAAGTGAGTTTTCAATGAAAGACTTAATTTAATTTATCAGGCTAATTTTCACAAGATTACTTAAGCATGCAAAATAACAAAATAAGGAGATAGAGATAGAGAGATTGACACCGTGATTGTTATGAGGTTTGGTAGCTCCTGGTCCTCGGCTCAAAGAATCCCCTTCCTTGAGACTTTCCCAATCCTCACACTATGGCTCTTCCTTCAATAGGTGGAATAGCAAAACCTTTACACATGAGCTAACTACCTCATCACATAATCAAGAGAACAATCCTCCCTTGAAACAATGGGCTTCGCTCACCCAAGATCACAAATTTGTGTATGCAATCAATATCACTCAAGAATAAAAAACACTCAAAAACCCTACTATTTTTATGGAAGATAGATCAATATCAGCTTAACTGTTTTTAGGTGATGTTTTAAGAACTCTATATTTATATTCTCAAAGGGTAAATTCAATTAGAGAATAAGAAAAGAGCTAGAGTTTAAATCTCTAAATGATTTGAATGAAAAAAAAGATTTCTTGTTTCTTGCTTTCAAAGACTTTTCAAAGAGTGCTACAGAGAAAATAAGAGATGAAGATTTTTCAAAAACATTTCTCACCCTAGAACTCCTCTTTCAATCATATATCTCATTCTATATATAGTAAAACATTAGGGTTTGGAGAGTGAATCTCACTCTAGGAGAGTAGGATAGTGAGATCTGAAAAGTAGCAAGAATAAACACCAAGTGATGGGCAAAAATATTTTTCAAATTTACTTTTTCTTAAAATACTAATGCACCTAGTCGACTGCCTATAGGCACCAAGTCGATTGCCTCTAAGCTATATTTTAAAATATTTTTCCCAATGGCTATGGCAAGTCGACTGCCTCAAGAGAGCCAGTCGACTGCCTTGGAAAGGCCAGTCGATTGCCTCAGGCAATCAAATAAGTTTATAACTCTTGGTTTCATCCAATCGGCTGGGCCCTTGGCCTATTGATTGGGTCATAGCTAGTCAGCTGCTATTGCTTCGCCAGTCGACTGGGTGACTCAAAGATTTTTATTATAAGTTCGTTTTATCCCGTTTTGAGTTCAGTTTTTTAATCTCTTGAGCTTATAAGACCAATCAACGCATAGAATTCCTTGTTACAATATTCACACACCGACCTATCTATCTCGGGTCTTGAGTCTTCAAATTTTGCCTCTCATTAACCATTTTGTCCTTTTCCATTTTTGCGCTTGAATTTCTTTGTCGCTTATCGCTTTTTGTGTTTGTATTCTTTCCGAATCATTTCTCTGTTCTTGCTGAAACACTTAGCTCAAAGTTATATTAGTATCAAATACGCTTTAAATGTTTTGTTAATATCGAAAGAAGAATTATTGTCCGAAATAGAATTTCAAGGCCAACAAATTTTGTTGGCCTTCCGTATTCAAGGATGCTTTTGAGTTCTGCAAGGCGTGTTTGCGGTGTCAAAAGCCTGGATCTATATCTGGATGAGACATGATGCCTTTAACACAAATTCTGATCGTAGAATTGTTTGATGTGTGGGGTATTGATTTCATGGGACCATTTTTGAAAATAGATAAGAAAAAGTATATACTTATGGGGGATGATTATGTTTCGAAATGGGTAGAAGCGATGGCCACCAAACGTGCTGACCAGTGATTGTATAAGCTATTTCGAAATGTGTGGTGGAAGAATTTGTAAATTCGAACATTTTCTCACGATTTGGTATGCCAAGAGTTTTGATCAGTGATTGTATAAGCTATTTTGACAACCAGTTTCTTCCTCTTCTATGTGAGAAGTACGGTGTCACTCGTAGAATTGGTATGCCATATCACCCCAATCACAAGGTCAAGTGGAGGTTTCTAATAGGGAGATTAAAAATATCTAGGAAAAAACTGTGCGTTCGGATTTGGAGGATTGGCCACGAAGGCTAAATGGTGCACTTTTGGCATACCTGATTGCGTTTAAAACACCAATTGGTATGTCACCATATCGTCTTGTGTATGGTAAAGCGTGTCATCTCCCTATAGAGCTGGAACACCGAGCATATTGAGCTATTCGAAGACTGAATTTTGATATAAAGAAAGCCGGTGCGGAGCGAAAACTCCAACTTCATGAGCTTGAGGAATTGAGAAATAATGCGTATGAAAAGTCTCGGATTTACAAGGCTAAAAAAAAACATTTCATGATAAAATGTATTAGACAGAAAGTTTTTGAGCTCAGCCATAAGGTCTGGTTATTTCCTAGTAAGCTCCAATCGAGATGGGATGAGATGGGCCATACAAGATTACGAAGGTTTTCCCCCATGGAGCCGTGGAGCTCGATTGTCTAACATTAAAAACAAGTTTGTCATGAATGGACAAAGATTGAAGCACTACATAAAGTTGCAACCAGCTGAGTGTGTAGTAGAAACAATCGATCTAACGAACCACAACCCGAGCTGGATAAGCTTGATCCGGAGTATTGAAAGGTAGCAACGTTGCACCAACGACGTTAAATATTGGTACTAGGTGAAGAAGAATATATTTTAAACCTAGTTTGTAATTGTAGACAATAATTTAATAATTTTGGTATTTAATATTGAGTCGGTAAAATTGAGTCGCGAGGCCATCACCATTTGAGTAGGAAGTGTAAATTGAGCGTAGGAAGCATTGAGAATGGATGGGGTTGAATAAGAAATTTGAAGACGAATAACTTTTTTATTTGGGCCATGGGGATGTCCAGCTACGCTTCAAGCGTAGGTCCAGCTACGCTTCAAGTGTAGCTACGAACCTGTTATAAAACAGACCCGTCATGCAGTTTTCCCCCCAATTTCATTCAAACTTCTCTCTCTCCCTCAATTCTCCACCAATCCTTGTGAGGTTTGTTTCTACCATTTATTCATCCGATTCCTCATCATTCCTTGCCAGCGGATCGTCAAATTAGTTGGTGATTCGTCCGGAATCGCGTGAAGAACTCGAAAAGTCTCTGAAACTCAAATTTTGGAAAATTATAGTTTCTTTCGATTCGGTGAGTTTTGTTACATTATTTTGATTTCATATGACTTATTTAACTATTATAAACTAGTATTGACAAACGAGTCCGATCAAAATCGTGTTTTGATCCGTTTTCTAAAAGTTGAGTTTTTCGACTTCGAAAACGGCTTAAGTATCGAATTTTTGGAACGATGGCTTGTTTAATTTTCATATTGGGTATATTTAGATATAGTTTAAGTTTGATTTGGTGTCTGGTTCCTTGTCACTTACTTTTCGAAAATTCCTTATTGTAGGCATGGCACGGACCAAGTTATCGGTGTGACGAGTGGCTTAGGTTGTAGTTGCGGCTGATCCACCGGTACGACAGAGGTCAAGATCATCATCTCCTGCACTGTCCCCTATTCGCTGCCAGAGTACATGCGCTAGGAGACCACAGTATGTCGATTCGGCATCCTCGCCTTCCTTATCTTTTGAGCAGGAGGTGCCAGAGAGCTCTACACAGGGACGTGACATCATTTTGACACATGGTCGACTTATTGTGGACCCAGTTGCTCCTCGAGCACCATCACCGCCACATGTGCCTGAGCCACAGGTTGAGAAGATGGAGGAGGATACAGAGAGTGATAGTGTGAGGTAGGGGATGATGTCGAGCAGGAGGATGGCACCGATCAGTGCAATGATCGAGCGGATGAGGGGGTACCAAAGCCACCTGTGGAGGGTGACCCCAAAGTTTTAACTACATTATTACCTGTGCACCGGACAGCATTAGTTGAGGATTTACTAGACCGGGCGATCTGGAAGGGGTATCATTACGAGCGTACATACTTATTGCAGATATTTGAGGGATTATAGCTTGTCCCTGCTTGGACGATCAGCCGATTGAGGGCCCAACATTTATCACCTATTCTTGCTCCTGCTACTTAACATATTTGCGAAGATATGATTTGGGAGTTCTGGCTACAAATGCACCATTTTAGTATGGGGATGAGACAATGGACAGTGGTCCAAGGTAATTAGATTGAGATTACTCCCCAGAGTATTGCTGAGGCGTGGGGTATTCCGGACGAGTGTCCACCCAAGATAGTTGTTGAGTTCCCACCTATGCTTGAGATACTCCTATCAATTTTTGAGATTATTATACTTCCGACTGCAGGGCAGTGGGCTGATACGCATCCGAACTGCACGAAGAAGATGAACTATCACTCAATGCTCTAGTTTTGGGATGTGATAGTCCAATCCCGGATTCTGCTGCATAGCCATACTACCATATGTTATGCGCCATTTCCGGCCCTCCACTATGCTTTCGAGTTCGGGCGGTGGATTTCTATCCCACAGATTTTGTGGGAGGCCCTATATACACATTATATTCATCTGCGCAAGGAGACCAAGGTTGGTTAGCGTCTATTCCTCATTTGATTCTCGTGCTTGGTGATGAAGCTTATGATGGATGTCGGGATTGAGATGGATGCTGGTGAGCAGAATAGATTCAGAAAGGGTACCCCGTATGCCACAAGGATATGGACTGGTGTCTGGACCCGGTTGCATGGAGATGCTATTATGAGGTAGAGAACAGGGTTTGGTATATTACCAACTCCAGATGCATAGGCCCAGGAGTAGGCTAATGACGCTGGTCAGGCTAATGCGGGTATGGCTCAGGATGCTGAGGCTGCTAATGATGCTGAGATACCACAGATGTCGGTTGTTGAGGAGGAGATTGTGTTGCCAAAGGCACCTTCGGGTGGTACTGTTACTCTGTCCTAGACTCAGTTTGATGCTCTTATAGCATGGCTGTATGGGTTAGAGCGGACATTGGCAGATGAGAGACAGGCTCGGCAGCAAAAGACAGTGCACCGTCGACGAGATCAGAGGTTTTTATTTCATAGATTTGACTATATGATTCAGCATATGGGGGTGCAGATTCCACCCACACCACTGACCTGTGATGATGAGTCTTAGTTTAGTTTAGTTTTAGTTAGGTTTTCGTTTTATTTTTATTTTTATTTCATTTTTTACATACATTGGAGATAAATTGTCGAGCGGATAGTTTTGTATAGGGCTTTATGTGACCGCCTGGATGATTATTTTCTAAATGTTTTTGTTATTTTCTTAGTTTATAAAATAAAACTTTTATGATCAATCGTATTGAGTTGGATATATCCTCGGATTTTTACGCTTATTTTACATGTTCTGATAGTTTGAATTCTTTCAAAATTTTATATCGCACCATGAGGACATTTGTGCGTTTATGTTTAGGGGTGTATATGTGTTGGATTGATCAGAAGACTGTATTTAAAATAAAATAAAAAAATTCAGGCCAAGCCTACGCTTGAAGCGTAGGACGAGGTAATATTTTGATTTTTGAAAATTTGACCCATTTGTGGGGTGTTTTGGCCGAGTTTGTATCTGTATTTGTATTAGGATTTTTTTTATTTATTTTTAGGAGTTTTGTAGATTTTTTGTAAATTTTTAGAGTGATCCTAATCTGACAAGTACAAATTGGAGTTGGATTATTCATTGCTTCTATTTTCCTATTCAACCAAGGGTTTTAAATTATTTTTATTCTCTCATTCTACTATATCCATCTATAAATACATCCATAGAGTAGACATAATTCACAATTGACAATTCACAATTCTCAAGAGTTGAGCATTAAAGCTAGATAGTATTCTTTTATTCTTTTTTTGTTCTTTCTATCTCAAGGGTGTTAGTATGGATAATGCTATTGTATATTATTCTAACCCGGAGGAATTCATAAAAGGTATAGAACTATATGTGGATATAAAGAGCTCGAATGAAAGAGCTACTAGTCGGAATGGAAGCCGAACCACACCGAATTTGTTTCTGCATTGCAGATTACAATTTGAAGAAATATTTCATTCAAAGAGGATGAACCAAGTATTAATTGCACCCGGGACGAAAATCCTTAACGAACGAGGATTAAAAAGTTTAGAAAAACCGACGGGAGAAAATGTGTATCCGGGCTTTGTCCAAAATTTTTATGAAAATATGACAATTTCGGGACCGATAGGATTTGAGGTTATAAAAGCTAAAGTGACTCAGTGGAGTGCTCCTATAGTAATAGGAAGGAAATTATTGCCGATGCGTGGAATATACTAATCGGTACTCCAATAAACTTACAAGGAATATTGAAGGAATATCCTCAAGTATGGTCACAAACGGATGAGGAGATGGTTCAGGAATTATGTGCATTATCAGATCCAAGAGATAGGATGTGTGATAATTGGTGGTTGAAGTCGTATTTGCTTTATTTTGATCGTGTCATTTCGGCTCAACTTCGGCCCAATAATCAGACTAGTGCAAGGGATCACACTATGCTTAGAACTTTGTATACCCTAACTCATGGGTATAAAGTGTGTATTCCAACATTGATCATGGCTGAGATGTCGATTCTCTAGCGATTATGAGTAGATAGTGGACGAGTGCTGATAAATTTGAACATTATCTTCCATACCCGTTTCTGTTATCGAAGATCATTGTAGAGCAATTGGGTGATAGGATGAAGGAGCTAGATGAGATGCGGTGGACGATTATGAACATATATCCGGAGGAAGATTTGGAGAAGTTGAAAGAGACTACAGACTGTCGTATATGGTTGAAAAGTGCCGTGTTAAGTGATGAAGAAAAGGAGGAAGATTAGGGTTTAGGTTTAGGTTTAGGATTTTTGTTTGTGTTTTATTTTTTTTTAGGGATGGTAGACCCTTAAGGACATGTCTTTGTTTATTTTATTTTATTTCATAGGATTGTAGACCCTTAAGGTCAAATCAATCTTTTTTTCTATTTTTAAAATATAAAAAAGAGAATTTTTTGATTTCTTGAAAACATGTGTTCATTTCTGGATACTTATGATGAAATTTATTTTCCCTTGCTATGATTGGTTAATTGTGTTTTGTTGATTATATTTACAAGTGATCCAAATCAAGTTTGGGAGAGGGGATTCATGTTTTGCTTTGGAATCCAGAATTGAGCTTCAAGGGTAACTATATCTATTCTTTTACATTATTTTTAACCATGGGGACATGGTCTGATCTAAGTTTGGGGGTGAGGGTATAGTATTACAAGGAATGAAAATTTTCGAAAAAATTTTAAATATTAAATTGTTTGGAGCAGTTCTTTGTTTTCATGCATGAATGTTTTGCATTACAATTTGATTGAGTTTGTGTATATGATACATAAGTAGTATGTGATGTGATATTCCTATTCATCAGAGTAATGATTAGATTGAGTTAGTGAAGTGATGTGGTTTTACATGGGTGAGTGAATGAGTTAAATTGAAATTAAGAAGGACGATTTTGACCTGTAGCGTCCGGTATTTTTACGTGCTAATTTAAAAAAAATTATTAACACTTAAGTGCTTATGTGATTATGTGCTTAATGTGTTTATTTACTTAGCGCAAATTAAATATTTTATGTGATATTAAAATTTGTAAGTTGCATGTTGTATTTTCATTTTGAAAATAATAAAAATTATTGAAAATGATTTCGGGAAAGAAATGACCGAAGGGTAACTGAGTAATTTCATATTTTAAGCACTTAGTGGAAAGTGTAGAGATTTTCCCTACGTGATGGGACATGAGTGGCGTGTTGGTAATTTGAGAGGATGACTAGGGGTGGAAGGGTAATTAAGAGGCTTGATGACACTCTTGTAATTAATCCGAAGTTGTGATGAATTTGGTCTTTTCACACTTTAATATGTCATCTAATTCTTGACCATTGATTCAAGTTTTCCATCTTTGATATTAGCCCTTAGATCATAGGGCCTTGTTTGGATGATACACAAATGCATTAATGCATTAATTTTGGTCTTCGATTGGCAAGACTAAGTTGTGGCCTTTTGATTGCTCTCTTACCTTTCCTAGTTTTAATCCCCACCCTTTGATTTAAAAGTCTCTTAAAGGTCTTGTATTTATACACTTGTGTGTATTTGTTTCTCTTCCATTCTCATAATATCAAAGACAACACCAAGAACTCTTACTTCTCCCTCTCACGTTCTTTTCTTTTCCATTGGTTCTTCTTCAAGAACATCATCGTTGGGTTGGAATTTGAAGAACCTTTGAACATGATATTTATAGAGGGTGGCCTTATCTTTCCTTTGATCTAGAGTTGGTAAGTGTTCTTCACTCCTTGAGTGATTTTCAATTTCAAACCCTAGAATTAATTCTCTTAAAGTTTTGTGTTTAATTATTGATTTTTGGTTTCCTTCATTCTTGAATCTTGTTAAGGACCACAAATTGAACTTTTTTGCCAATTGTTTTGGTTATTGAAAGCTTGGAGCCATCTTGTGATCTTTGGCTCATATTGTGGATGAGTTGTGGTAAGTTCAAGAATCCTTTCTCTTGAATTGTGTCTTTCATAAAACCCTAAATTTGCTATCCTTAGGGTTGGTTTTGTTCTTGTGGTTGGAACCCTAGCTCACTTTAATTTTGGGTTTTGCGTTAATCTCGAAATTATTGCCTCCATTGGGGTTCAATGTATTGAAAACACCCTAAATTAATATTGTTGTTATTTTCTTGAATTTATAAAGGCTTGGAGAACCTTTTACAAATTTTTGGAAAAATCCTCTTTGAAGCCATCATTCATTTTCTTGCCCGGTTGGTGGGTTTGCATCGTTGGACTCAATTGTTGTGTTCCTTGAATTCGACTTGGAATTGAGGTAGGGGGGAAACGAATTGTGTTCGTCTTTTTATGAGGGTTTGTGCGTCTATGTGTATATATATATACAAGTTAAGTATTGGGAACTTAATTGATGAATTAAGCCTTGAAAGCATGATTTTGTGATATAAATGCTTCTGGTGATTTATTGCTTATAAATGTGAAAATATAAGAATTGTGATAATTCGAGTACAATATATTGCATAAAGAAATAAGCATGTATTATGATGGCATATGGTTGCGATTGTGAACCATGATGCATTTTGAGTGTACCATGTAATGTCAAAACACGGGTATTGGTTTCTATGGTTTACGTAAACTACGTAGGAGTTGTCTTGTGTTTGGATCGTCGTGAAAACTGGCCAGGGGTGCTTCTTGCTCCTACGGAACTAATCTTCCGAGAAATGAAGATGATAGGGGGAGGACTTGTCCAAATCCTATGTCACGACCGTGTCGTGTTGACGGTATTCCTTATTAAAAGTGTGAAGTGTCAAAAGCACTTGGGAAGAATCGGTACGATAAATCTACCTTTCCTTATGAGAATGAAGTGAAGGGTTAGAGAATGATCCCATTGACCCATAGAGTAGGGTGTGTGTTATGTGTGTACCATGGGTGTGTTGGTTGTACTGCATCTTAACTGCTATATATACGTGATTGTGGTTTTGATGATTGAAGCATGCTATAATTGTGAATAATTATGTTGTGTGCATGTTGGGAAACTTATTTGTTGGGTTCGATCGGGTTCCGAATTGGCGTGAGAGCCATGTGGAACAAGAGACTGACCTAGGGATAGTGGCATGAACCTTGGTTGGGATGAACCACTCGGACTATCGAGATTGAGGCAATGACACTTCCTCTATTGGGCTAGTGAGCTCACCCCACACCTTATAAATTTTTCAGGTGATGATTCCGTTGGGATAGTTCCGTTGTCTCTCCGTGGATGTGTGGCATTATGTTCGCCTTTTGTGCATGGGTGGCGAACCATACTTTTATTTTGTTTGGCACTAGGGTGATAAACATGTATCAATATGTTCCTTTTGTCCATGTAAATCAAACGTGAAAAACTACTTTATTTTGATTCGGCTAGCATGTTAGTCGAGATGTTATTGTCTATGTACATCCCTTAGAGCGCTATACGTGGGGATTATATTATTTTGGTGCATTTCGGTACTGGAAATGTAAGACTAGTTCGTATTATGAAAACTATGTCCTATTTTGCCTTGGTGCGGCATAATTATTAAATGTATAAATTCTTTTATCTTGAGTGTGATGTGAATAATAGTTATTGAATGTGGTTATTAGCTGTCTGGCCGAAAATGGCATTTTTTTAGGTTTTCAAACAAACCCTTTCGTTTTGAACGGAAAAACCCATTTTTGCCTACCCCCGTTACCCCAATACACAACCTTGTTGTTATAAATAGATTTAATTAAATTCATTTTCTTAGATATTTCAAACTTTAGAAACCGGTAGTGTTAAAACGGAGATCGGGGGCAAGACGGATGATTTTACGAAAACTTACAAAAATCATTTTTATGCTAAGTTAACATTTTACGCGTTTCCCGAGGTTTCGGTGACTATTTTTGGGTTCCGCAAGGAAAAATTCATTTTTTTGATATTTATAATTTTTCGGGACCGACGACGCAAAAAACGAAGCCATATCGCAAAATCTTTTGGAAAATTGTTGAAAAACCAGTGGCTAATGCTTCCCCCACTTAGAAAAAAATTCATTTTTTTGAATTTGGGCATGCCAGCAAGCAGCAGGCCGCGCATGGCTGTTGTGCGTGCATGGTGCGCTACATGGCATGCCATGGCTTAATGAAGTGGCATGCGACATCCAATGTTTGAAAATCCGTATTTCCTCCTCGCACGTTGGAATAGACCCCCGTTTGTTTCTATGGGTTTTTCCTATGTCCAAATTATTAAGATAAAATTTGAAATGACCAGTTTAACCCTGAAATGACTATTTAACCCTTGGTGAAAGAGGGGTACTTCAACTTTAGTTTTGGGTCAGTGTTGTCTGACACCATTTTCAAAAATTCATATCTCTTTCCTCGTGGCTTCAAATTAGGTTCCGTTTGTTCGTATGGCTTGTGCTAGGTCCAAACTTTGTAGTTGTAGTTGGAAATTTATATTTTACCCCTGATTTAATCATTTTACCCTTGAGTAAACATGGGGGGTTGGAATGATTCGTTGAAGGTACCGAGTGTTTCGGTTTACCTCTTTTTCGATCCCGTGTGATATTTTTGACATCTTTGAGATGTTGTATGTCTATTTTACCCTTGTATGGGTATTTGATGACTTAAAAAGTATTTTATTTCGTTTTCACTATTTCCGCATTCACTCCCTTAGATCTTAGGCTTGGGTTTTGGTGTCCTATGAAATTAGGGGCTTGACAGACCTATAAGCACAAACACACAGTCATTATGGGATATAAGTTGATTTTGGACTATGTAAGTTGAAAACTTATTTCGCCACAATAAAATGGGAGATGGGGAGTTGTTATAGATGAAATGGAGAAAATTGATAAAAAAATTTATTTTGAGAAAATAAAATGCAAAAGATAGTTTTTCAATCTGAGTAACTGAGCCTTGGTATCACCAGTATCATTGTTCGTGTTTAAAAGGGAGAAAAATAATGATCATAAATCCCATGGAAGAAGTTCGAGCCCAGTTGGTTGGGACTAAAAATTCTTGCTGGAAAGTCTGCAGACTTAGAAAGATAAAAAGGGATGAAAAGTGGAAAGATGGAAATGGTACGTTATTACTAAAAATGGCAAAGTTTGATCAATAAAGTAGGAGAAAGAAACTGAAATATCGTAGTCCAGTGTTCACAAAATCACGGAAGGTTGTATGGATTTAGAGTAGAAAGTAGCAAATCTGTTAACTTTAGTGAGAACCTTTCATGACACGAAGCTCGATATAATTTTTGTTTGGTAGTGAGTGGGAGTATTTGCATCCATGTTGTCCTTTGCATTGTATCATGATTTAATTGAATTTGTGTTTGAACTCATGATTGCGTGACTACAGAGAACTGAGATGTTTGTAGGTACCATAACTAGAAATCGTAACGAGAATTCACTCGTCCACTAGGGGTAACCTAGGGGTTTAAAAGGCTTGTTACACGTGCTAATTGTAATCGTCGACCCTCACGAAAGCAAGGGATTATGTTAAATTAGTTAGAGTAGTTAGAAGAAAAAGATCATCACAAGAAAAGTTCTCTGAGTGTATTGGTAAGGGACTAGCAATATGTAAGTTTGGGGGTGTGATAGGTGTCAAATATTAGACATTTTGATCCTTTAACTCACTATTGTTACGTTCTTTCATTCCATTATTTGGTATTTTTATGTTGTTTGCATGTTAAAGCATATTTCAGGAGCTTGATGAAGAAATGGAGCTAAGTTCGGTGAATTAACTGAAGAGTGTGTTCTTTCTATCCAAAAGGAGAGTCAAAAAGGCAGCCGAGACAAAAATAGCTCCCAGAGGGCAAAAATGGTGTTTCCAGAAGCCGTCATCTTCAGAAAAAAGTATCGTGGGTTCAAGACGGTTGTTTTGGAGCATTCATGGAGAAAAGTGATTTTTCATAAAATACCTACGCTATCAGTTTCAAAAAGTGGCTGGAAATCATATTTCTACGCTTGGACCTATGCTTGGAGGTACGCTTGGGACCTACGCTTGAATCGTATGCCATGTACTTTTCAAGCGTAAGTGCTACAATGTTTTGTGATTTTTTGATAGATTTTGCCTGTTTCACCCCTGGTTCGATTGGAAGACGTGCCTGCGACTCCAGACCTCTATATACATGTATTTACACTTATATATATTAGAAGTTAGGGTTTGCATAAAGTTGAGAGTGAAAAGACTGAAAAGGGCCACTATAAACCATTGTGAATATATATCAGTATATGAGAGGATTGGTAGAGACGTGGTTGTTATGGTTCTTGTTTTAGTACACGTTGGGGTTGGTTTTGGTGAGACATTCATTTAGATAGGTTCATTCATTCAGACTTGTTGTTGCTGAGAGCCATATTCAAACCTAGAGATCCGGAGAAGAAGACTATGGATATCGTTTCTACATCATCGATGCAGTCACCTTCCACCATGGCTAACGAACTCGGTATCTAGGGTTTTCTAGCAAAACCCTAGCCAGGTAATGTAGTTCTTTCATTGTTTTTAATTGTAATGAGGGGAAACTATTGACTATACTGTGATGATTGTAGTAGTTAAGAGACCGTACTGATTTGCAATGTAAAATTATATGTTTGTTCTAAATTCTTGTCTTAGATGGAATGAATGTATTATTTTGAACAACTGTGATTATTATATATGAGCAGGAACTTAGATGCTTAATTATGATTTTCTACACAATGGTGGTAATGAAACTTAAAACCCTAGGTTGACATAGGTCGTACCTTAGAGATTTAATATAGACATGCTTTAGTTTATTTTCATGCATTAGGAGTAGATTAAAGTAACATAATTGGCATGTACTTGTTAGGTCAGTCATAAGACGGGTTATCGCAATCCGGTTGATGGTACTCCTTTTTGGGATCGTATTTAGCTATTTGCAGTATGACCTGATTCACAGTTATGGATCGCCCTCGTACAATTGATACAGTGAGGAACTATATTATGCGGTTAGTGGTGGAGTGATGAAAATCCTAGTTTTATCTCTCATCTGAATCACATCCAATTTAATTTTCTTTCTAAATAATTGTTAGTTAAAATAGGTAATTTGGTCTTTGACCACCCAAACAAACCATTTTTCACAAAATATAATTTTGTATTTTTAAACTATTAAAGTGAACAATATCAGTCTTTGTGGGATCGATATCCCTTACTCAAGCCATTTGTTATTCTATAATTGATACGTACACTTGCGTAGGGTAAAACCTAGAATCATTAAGGTGTTGTTTTTAACTACATATTTTTATACACCTGACGTCGCATCAATTCCTCTCCCATTAAGGACTACGATTTTAGTCAATAAATAAAGAACTTTCATACCTCATAATACATCTTTTAGCACAAGAATAGTAAAAAGTTTGTCCTTCCATCCAACCATATGGCATCTCAACATGAAGACCCTTTGGTGAACCACAAGATCGCATGCGAACGCATCTTCTTTGATGATGCATATCCAGAACCGGTGATCACTTAATTGATGGCCAAGCTTCAAGAGCGACAATTGATACCATTGTTAACTCCAGCTTCCAACATTGATTTTCCTGACGTTGCTCACGATTTCTATCATAACATGCACTTTGACGATGTGAAGGATGGTGTGATTCTTCACACCACGATACAAGGAGGTGCATGGAGCATTGAAATTTCTCCTGAGGCAATTGTTGTTGCATGGGGAATTTCGCATGAAGAACCTCCCAAGCTTGAAGGTCATTTCCGTCCAATGCATACTCCATATCCTTATTTTTGTTATATGGTTAGGGAGATTTTTGATGGAGTTGAATCTAAATTTGCACCTTGACATATCCCTAGGGCCATGATTGACCCCAAATTTTGGTTTCTTAGCACCGTGTTAGCCAAAAAAGTATGTCCCACAAACTCAAAGATAAATGTGGCTCCAAGTTGGTGGATGCTCTTTTTCGCTTTAGAACCAAGTGTTGGCTATCCGTTCCGTCAATGATTTATCAGAACATGTTGGGGCATCGGAGATCACTACTTCCTATACCATACGAGTGGGCCCAAGATTGGAAGTTGCCATTCCCATTTTTGATACAAGCCATGATTTCCAAATGAGTGGGGAATGAGTTTGAGCCACCAAAGGGATCGAGCGTCCTTTTAAATAAGGGATATACGATCATTGGAAATTTCTAAATACCTTTAATTATAATGAGATAAGCCGGTGGTGGAATTTCCAACAATTCTTATTTGAGGTGGAAAAGGAGGCTGAGGAAGAAAGGAATGCGCAAATGGAGAAAAGTGGCTAAAGGGGAATATAGAAAATTTGTTGGATAGGGAATGGAATAGGGTAGTTTTGGGATTTTTGATTCATTTGTATTCATGTTTTGTTTTCACTGAATTCATTTAGGATTGGTTCTATCTTACTTTTCATGTCATTTACTTTTAATTGTCTTTGCAATCTACTTTCATAGGATTTGTAGGCCCTTAAGGCCAAAATCACTATTATTATTAATAAAATTGCTATTCCCTTAAATCATTTGTTGTCTTAATGCTTTCAATATTCGATTAAAAGTATTATCTTTCTCCATTTGGTATGATCTTGGGTATGTGTATGTTTTATATTATTTTTGCATAGATTGTAGAATTCATGTTTGGGGGGGGGGGAGATACTGAGCTTCATAAAGATCCATTCCGGTAATATTGGCAAGTTGGTAACTATTTCTATCTCTATATGTGTTTATATGATTGACCATGAGGACATGGTCCGGTTTAAGTTTGGGGGGGAGGAAATAGTTACTTAGTTTAGCATATATAAAAGGGTGTTGAAATTGTTTTGGAAAAAGTTCTTCATTCAAAATATGCGATTGAGTTGAGATATGAGTTGATTATGCATATGATTATAATTAGTGAAGTGGTTTGTTATGCAATTACCCTGCTTATGATAAATAATGGTTTTATTAGGTTCATTTAAAGTAGTGGTCATCATAGGTGAGTAAATAAGTGAAATTGAAACTGAGAATGATAGTTTTGACCTATAAAACACTTTCACACGATCTCTATGAAAAAATTAATTGACCTTTGATTATGCAGTTGAAAAAATAGCTTTGTCTATGAAAAAAAAAAAGTAATACAAGGGGAGAAGGGGAGTAGTATGAGGAGAAAAAGAAAAAAATTATTAAAAAATGCAAAAAGTAATCCTTCAACCTAAGTAACCTGGCCTCTTACCACAAAGTAGTGAGTGTTCGCGTAAAAAGGGGAGGAGGCTAATGAGCAAAGCAAAGGAAGAAGCTCGAGCCTAGTTGGTCTGGATTAAAATCCCCGCTAGAAAGTTCAGAGTTTAGAAGAAAAAAAAATTTGAAAGTTATTTAGAAAACTCGTCATAGCAAAGCTTGATCAATAAAGTAGGATAAGGGAAATTAGTTTGCCATAGAGAGGGATCACAAAAAGACGAAAAATTATCTAGATTGGCTGTAGAAATTAGAAAGTTTTTTTCACCATTGTGAGGACCACACTTGAAGATTATTTGAGAAATTTTTTATTATTGAGTGAGTGAGGATAATTTGTATGCATGTTATCTTTTGCGAAGTTATATTATTGTATAATTGATGAGTATGCAGATTCATGAATGTCACGATACTAGAATCCAGACATCCGAGGACTTCGGGGTATGATTCATACATAGAGCGACAAATTAAGATCATCAATAGCAGTAAAACGAATGGAAGAGTATTTATAACAATAAAATCCCATAAACAATTGAGAGGAAGCTAAAACCAAATGATACACAAGGCATATCGATACGATGAAACATATGGAATAATGATAAAAATGACTTATCCCATACATACAGAGATATAGAAACACAATAGTATGTTTTGATACAATACTGTCATGACCCTAATTTCCAGAAACTCTAACTCGGAGAATTAGCGAATCCCGAGGTGTGTAGCCAGTGGAAGCGACCACTAAAATCAATAATAATAAGGAAATACATTGAATAAGGATGAAAATAATGTATTCCATGCACCCCTGAGTGACAGAAATTCAACAGCGGAATCAAACATAAATCCGGCAAAGTTCCGTTTGTAAATGAAACATCCGGAAATACAAAGACAACAAAATAACCTGCCAATAACAATTCGATAACAACAATGGCACACAAGCCAATATTCGATAAACCTACAAAGGTCGAGGTAGTGGAAAGAAAACTACCGCTACATCTACATAAGCCTCTATAACCTACAGAGCCACAATGCTCGAATAGTAATACAAAAAGGCACATGGAGGTGCCGAAGAGAAACAATGACATCCTGGAATAATAAATACATGAAATAAATGATACATCGAAAGGGAATATGCCAATAGGATGGCTCCCAAACTACAACACTAGCCTCCGGATAACACGAGGAGGAGAAACAAGAGAAAAAAATGAATAGTGGAATAAGGAACAAATACAAAGTACAACGTCCCAAACCATCCATACCGTCATCGCCACTATACATCCCGTCAGCATCCACATGAAATCCTGCAATCTATGTGGGGATGACCAAACCACGGTTCACAATAAATCTTCTAACAAACACACCCCTAACTGTTTAGGAAATGCTAACCATCCCGGGTGCATGCATTTATCCTAGGTCAATTTGTCGTCTCATATGGCACTCACGCCAATGCAAGACCCCAAATAACACCACAAATAACGCAATCATATATCAGGGAAGCACGATAAGGCACAAAGCGTATAATACAATGCTAATGATAAATCACTATCACATACCAATATACAAAACATAATCGAGTATATATATATACGTATATACATACCCTAAAGGTAACTAATCATATGAGTATATATATATATATATACATATATATGTATAATCAGTCTCACAAGATACAACCAAGACTCGTACTCTAAGTACCAACATCTGTAGTCTACACTACTCTCACAAACGTATGCTAAGTACACGACACCCAAGTCCAAGCTAACAAATCACCAAGTATTCACAACGCTAACTAGAGGGTCCAAAAAGGGAGAATCACAATCATCTCTAATATCCAAAGGATAAATAATCCATAACTAATACCAATGAAGGCTCATAACCCACTCCCCGAGAACACAGGAGGGAAAACACTCACGTCCTTGCATACTAACATAATCATCATCAATACGTATATATGTATAATATATATATGTGAACCATCTTTCCATTCCTAGAGGAGATTTACCTCTCAAGAACTAAATCACCTCAGTCATATCGCCTCATCAATGTCACTAAGTACATTACCACATCAATTTCATAATATTATCCTCAATAAGGACAATCAAACCACCAACACTGTTACTATAGGTGAGGAAAGCTAACTGATCAAATCATGGAGAACACATGAACACTACTCTCATGAATGACCATATAAGGGTCAAGAAATAGAGCAATGGAGAAGAAGTCCCAATGCTAAACCAATGGATAACCAAGACAACAATGCCAAGGTTAAGAACACCCACCAGTGATTAGGGAGACGCCCGAACAAAAGAAACCAAAAGCGAATGGCCAAGAGTGAAAATAAAAAAAAGATGAATCCCAGGGATTTAATAGTTTTAAAAAAAAGTTTTTTAATACTCAAACCAATCCATCCGGTATCCATGCCCGTAACATGTGTAAAAACCTAAATCACCAAGGTGGTGACATCAAGCAATGAAGAAGAAAGGAAAGGCAACACTATGCATGTGCACTAAATAACAAGCCTAATACCTGAGACTTAGAAATGATCGGAATCAAAGGTGAAACAAGAAGACACCTTTCAAAACACTGTAGGTTGAGATCTTGAGATAGAAGCCTCGGAATCTCAGAAATGTTACAAAATAGGTTTTCTTTAAGAATCAAGACAGTGAAAATGATCATCTTGGCCCCGGTCTCCGTAATTCGTCATCACCGACTTTTAGAAGTTAAAGATCTTTTCAAACAAGATCCTAAGATCACTTTTTAAAGTACGAAAACTTGTCGTGGCTATGGGAGTAGGCAAAAACGGATTTTTCTTTTAAATACAAAATAGTTTGTTTACAAATCTGGAAAAAATGCCATTTCGAATGACAGCTAGATATGAGTGACTACAGCTCCAAGGAAGAACACAATCACTAAGGTCCTAAATGGCCATTGCCACAAAATCAACTAAGTTCAATTGTCACCTAGTCTAACTCATCAAAAAATTCAAAAGTACGGTTGAGAATCCATTCCTCAAAAGGTGAAAGGAATCTAAAGGCCTATACTACACAATCAATTAGGCTCACAATTTCATCACCCCCTTTCTCTAAGGCCTCAACTCACAGTTGATACTAAAATCCACCCCTGACCTCAACTATCTAAAGAGGTCACTAATCCAACATACTTAACCCTCAAAGGATATAAAAGTACATAACCACAAGTATAAGAATTTACATTTCATTATACTTTAACAATTACTGCATGTAAATCATATTTTCACGTTATCCACTTTCAGTTGAACATTATATTAAAATATGAATTCATTTATCAATATTCATAATAAACATGCTCCAAAATCACATGTAATGATATCATGATCTACATATATAATGGAATCATATAATGGCAACATGAATGCAATGTGACTTGCACCACCCCATGGTACACACATGACCACATACTCTAACCATAAGGGTCAACGAATAACTACTTTAACCATTCACTTTTGAGGATACAAGCTCATGAAGGAAGGTAGAGTGTCGCACTGATCATTCACTTTAGAGAAATGCAGACTCAACAAGGAATATAAAAAACATAAAACATGGTCCGTGAACACGAGTTCGGAATAAGTCCTCCCCCATAGTCTCTATTTCTCGGAAGACTAGTTTCGTTGGAGCGAGAAACACCACCAGCCACTTATTGCGACGATCCGACACAAGTCCACTCACACAAGGTTACATGACCCTCACAGACTAACACCCATGCACTCAACATGACACAATGTACTTAATATGCATACAGGGCCTCAATAAAAACCATGCCTAATCATAATACATGCATTTATGTCATTATGCAATGTATTATGCCCATATCATTAACATGTTCATAATTACTCACATATAAGCAATAATCCACAATGATATCAATTTTATTTCTGTTAACATGCTTTTAATTCAATTAAAGAAATAATCCGTAATTATATCAATTTCATCTCCTTTAAGATGCTTTTAAATTTATTAAAACAATAATCCATAAAGATAGAGGACCTAGAATAACGTTTTAAGTTGAGATGCCACGTCACAGAATTCACATAATTACATATTCGGTTCCATTAATCACAAAAAATGAAAACCTACACAACTGCGCCTACACGTATACACTAAACTACGTCTGGCGCTACTAATTCCAATCACCTAGATGGAACTAACCCAATCTACTATTTAGGCCAATATCCAAATCATATACATATATATATATATTCTCGTACAACCATATATATATGTATATACATACTAGCATGATTTTGAATTCTACACGAAATTTCTAAATCACATCATACAACTAGCATGCTCAAAATCATAATCCACAAGCGCACAAAAAACCTAAGCCAAAAGTGAGAGGGTTAAAGGGACTCCCACCGTAAATGCGTTCCCAAAATAGCCTCAAAACAGGCCCACTGTGAACAATGTCAGTGCCTGAAAGTGTGGCCTGCCGACCAAAGATGTCAGAATTAATTTCCGCTCAGACTAAAACGATCGCCTCGACACCCTTTTCAACATAGCCGAAGTCCATTAGTAATAGCTAAATGGAATTAAACAAATCTATGAAAAATGAAACGAAAATTCGTACTTATAATCGTAAATTCCTGACAAACCACTTAATGGTTTTGCACCAATTTTGAATATGTCGTACACGACATTAAAACGCATCAACCCTCCAAATTTCACGCCCAACGGAGCACCGAAAGCCACCAAACCAGCGCCAAACAGTCCGACTGGAGCTGGGCCCTACGCCACCACTTCGTGACTGCTCAGCTGTGACCACCACCACCACATCACCGTGCCTGTAGTCACCGCTTTCCTCCTTTGTCCAGCGACCCCAACCCAACTCACGCCAGTCGCGACCTCTTCCCTCCAGCCCGACCTCTCCCTCTCTCTTTCTCTCCCTTTCGCGTTGGTGACCTCTCCCTTGCCCGCGACAACCTAATGAGGAGAAGTAGAAGGTGCAACACAGCTGCTTGATAAGAAGGAGAAGGGGTGGTTTTTTTTTCTCTCAGCCGATCAACCTATACATACACGTATTTTCTATATATATATATTTATCTAGTAAAAATATATATATATATAATATACCCATAATTTTATTTATTCATTTATTAAATATCCATATATATATATATATATATATATATATATATATATTACAAATCAATATATATATAAGGCATAACTAATTCCGAAAAATAACGGATCAACCCCCCAAACGAAATCACGCGAACCCAAAATTCACGGTATGCCAAATAACTAATATAAACTGAAATAAATAGTCTGAGGTGTGAAACTCAACTACTAGATCACCAAGTAAGTCTCTAACTCACCGAAATCATAAAATAACTAGACATCAATATTTATCGAGCAAGTTATAAAACAACGTCACGAAAATATACACATACTTAAAACATGTATTAATATCAAGAAATAATTAGACCGACTAAGCAAACTTTAAGCGTTACGTCAAGTCTCTAGATGCACCAATACCGTAACCGAAACAATCGAGTCGGAACCTTAAAAGTCGAACAAACAAACCATGTCACCACCCAGTCAATGTACTAAATGTTAAACGTTGAAACGAATCCACGTAGTGGACAATAAGAAAGTCCATGAAGTCGTTGAAGAGAAATTGTAAAGTCGTCCAATCGACTTTAAACGTAAACACGAAACATTTACACGCGAAATACCAAGAATAACCAGGATGTCAGGAACAAGTGATGTCACAACCAAAAATAAATTGGAAAGAATTTCAGGAAAAAAGAAAAATAACACGGGGTATTACAACGAACATATGAGAATGAAGGATGAATGAATTTATGGGTAGTATATTTAACCCTCACGAGACTTTACTCGTCCACTAGGGAAACCTAGGGGTTTCAAAAGCTGATTATATGTGCTAAGTGTAATCGTACACCTTGATGAAAGAAAACATTTAGTTTAGTTTGTTTGTTAGTATTATTTTCTTTGTTTGTATAAAAAACACATTCATCAAAAATTTTGAAATAAAATTCTTCTTATGAGTTGATTGCGAAATCACTTGCAATATCTAAGTTTGGGGGTGTGTTGGGAGCCGAATATTGTACATTCTAGGACCCTAATTAGTCATTGTTAGTGTACGCATATTATTATCTTGGTATTTTTATCCAGTTTTCGTATTTGATACATTTCAGGTTCAAGTTATGTAAAGTGAGCTAATTTCGGTGAAATAACTGGAATACGAGTTCTAAACCCATTAAGAACAAAAACCAGGGGTTCAAGGACCAAGAACAAGCTAAATATCAGTTTAGGAGTCAAAACAAATGAAGTGAAGCAAATTCGAGCGAGGACCGAAGTCAAAACAGGAAAAAAGGAGAAACACTAGCATAACTCGAAATCTCGAGTATTTTCCCGTGATTTCAAGCCTAGGCGCCAATGACCTCACTAGTGAGAAAGTGGCTAAAATCACCAGAAATTTTTGAATAAATTTGTAAATCGAGATCCTGAAGGCTTTACCGAGATCTCGAGTATGTTGAACTTCGAAATCTCAAGCTTCTGCCCGAGATTTCAACTTTGGCCACTACTGAAAAATTTGTTGGGACCCACCATGACTTTGGACGACCTAAAGGCTATTCCAAGCTATCTTTGGGTATGTTTTAACCTATATTCATCAAATTTTATGTCCTTTCTTAACCCACGACACGCAAGGAAAGATTCTGACTTAATCATGAAGAAAACCTCCCATCCCTCTATAAAAGAGAGGTTTGGGGTTAGAAGATGAGATGTTAGAAAGTTGGTATGGAGTCTTTGACTGAAGCTACATACCGGTGTAAACACAGAGTGATACTGTGCGCTGTAGACGACATCCAAAAGAGAAGATCTGACGCTATCAAGGAAGCGGTGTTTATATCAACGATGGAGTTCACCACCACCTTTAGCGGCTAAATCGGTATCTACCTAGCCAAGTAATGTGGATGTTATTTATTTTTATTATAACGAGGGGAAACTGAAGACCTCGTATGTGATGATTGTGCAGATTGAGTGAACGAATTTGACTATATATAAGATTTTATATTTATTTTATATCGTGTCTTAGCTTGAATGAATATTCTATCTTGCACACCATGTTTTCTCCTAAGGGCTGGAACTCTAACTATAAAATTATGGTTATCCCACAATGGTACTTAATGAACATGAATATCAAGGTTTGGATAGTTTATGCTAAGGAGAGGTAATGAATGTATGTTCAGTTTAATTTATTGCTTTGTAGGAGAAGTTTAGAGTAGAATAGTATGCATACACAAGTTACGCTCATTCCGAAGATAGATTGAAGCCGAGTTGGATGGATTATATCTTTTGGGGATTAGGGTCTGCTAGTAGTGACTTTAATCTGATTCATATGCGCTAGATCGCCTTTTATAATGAATTAAATACATGTCTATGTTATGAGGTTAGTGGTACCGTTAAAACTACCCTAGACTCTCCATCTATTAATTTCCATCCAAATTATCAACTTAGTTATTTTAATTATTTGTCAATTTAGTAATAGAAAACAAAACAAATCAAACCATATTTTCATAATTCAATTGAAGTAATTTAAAAGAGTACAAAAGACGACTTAGTCCCTTGGATTCGATAAGCCCATCATAAGTATACCATACTACAATACGATTCGTGCACTTGTGATAGGTAAAACACCTCGCTCGCATAAGGTCCCTTTATTAACCATTTATTATTACAACCCTATGAGTGACAACTCTGCCCTGTGAAGACTGCCCCTGATATCTTATCCTTAGCCTATGAGTCTGCTGGATAGATGGTGCTGAAGTCACAGTATGTGAACCCTATATTGACCATGCACGCTGTTGTGGCTACGGTGCTCTGAATCCAGACTGAGTTGTTGACTGCTCCGGCCTCTACTGTTGATTAGCCCAAAACTCTCATGTAGCACTACTCTTTAAAGGTCAATCACGGCGGATGTAACCTGGCTTCCCACACTGGAAACAAACCCATGGACGTCCAGAATCACCACTTTGCGTTTGCTTGAGAGTCAAACACTGTGGCCTGGTGTGCCCTGGCTGTTGGTACTAAAAATAAATAAATTCCCGGTGAGTAGAACCTGACTGTCCCCGAGTAGAAGGTGCAGACTGAGTTTATCGGTACTGTGGTTTTACTGGAACAGTGGTACTCTCACGCTGCCTCTTCTTGCTGCCATAAACTGAAGAAGATCTTGAGAATACTCTATCTCTAGACTTTCTGAACTTCTAGTAATCTTTTGCCTCCCATTCCGCTACCAAAGCCTTGGTGACTGCATCCATATACACTGTGAGCTCAAAAAGTGACACCTTAGAATGGAGATGTTGTTTCAAATCTTTCACAAACTTGCGAGCCTTAAGCTTCTCATCCGCAACTATCTCTAGAGTAAAGCGGGAAAGACTAGAAAATTAATTTTCATATTCCGCAATTGACATCTCGTCTTGGACCAAATTGGAGAAATGATCCCGCATCTCCATGCGGGAGATACAGGGAAAGGACCGCTC
This sequence comes from Cornus suecica, assembly GCA_963922005.1. Taxonomy (NCBI): domain Eukaryota; kingdom Viridiplantae; phylum Streptophyta; class Magnoliopsida; order Cornales; family Cornaceae; genus Cornus; species Cornus suecica. The sequence continues at coordinate 62,243,606 of OY998242.1, read as the reverse complement.
CATAAACAAATCACAGAAGGCCGCCCAATAGATAGTACTCATATTTCAGGTGTTGGTGATGGTTTTCCACTAAGCACCCGCATCCTTCACGAACTTATAAGAGGCAAACATTACTTTCACGTCATCATCCATGATTTTCAACACACTAAAAGCTTTAATTACCCTCTCAAGCCAATCATCAGCAACCAAGGGATCGGGACCACCCTCGAAGTCCGGAATCCCTATCTTCACGAAATCCTTAAACGTCTTTCTAGATTTATCACCCTCATCCTCAACCTCGACCTTCTCTTTCGGCCCATGCAATAGCGACAGCTAATGTACGCATTAAGTGATCACCCTCAATTGTTAGGGTCGTCGGTACACGCTCCTTCTATATTGGGGGGAGCAAGAACATTCTCTTCCACCACTGAAGGTTCCAAATCGAGACCCTCATCGACACGAGGTGTCGGTTCCCTCACTAAACGTCGTGGTCGACCTCGGCGAGGTGGCAAGATAACTATAAGATAATATAGGGAGAAATTAAACAACAACTTAGCAAATACAATCCAAAAAATCATGTTAATTAACATGCCAAAATACACCAAATTCATACTCAGGGAAAAAAGTATCTTAAAGAAAATATATGCATATATATTTATATATATCCAAATAAATTTAAAAATACCGAATGCATTTAGGACTCTCGCCTGTCGTCCCCAAGGTAAAAGAACGATGCTCTGATACCAAGTTGTCACACCCCGCCATTTGTAGACCTAAGCCAAGTTCAAAAATGGCAAGACGCGACGCAAAAGTAAATAAAATCCAAAAATACAATTTTTGAAGTCAAAATCGGAAAATGTTTCATTTTTATCTAACCCAAGGGTAAAATAATCGGTCTTCCTGTTCTGTTTGAATGGGTTAGCATAAGAGAGAGGCGATTCTAGGATTTGAAGGTTTGTCTTCATCATTGTGTTACTAGCTACGGTTTGTGTTGCATGCAGTGATATATGTGTGTGTATACAGGTGTGAGTGTGTTTCTATTTTACATTAGGGTTTATGTTTAAGGTTTATTTAGGTACCATGGATAGTATTCCCGTTGCTGTAGGGTTTCGTATGATGAGTTGGCTTCTCAGTTGCAGTCCTTGAGTCATAGTTAACGATGGTTATGGAGGAGAATAAGGGAATGAAGGAAAGGATGTATTAGCTTAATGGGGTGAGTAATGTTGTTGGGTACAAGGAGGAAGTATTTGGTGGTCAGAAGATTATTGACAGGGTTGTTCAGAATATTGGTTCAGCTACTAGGGTTTCGGGTGAATCTGGTAGTGATTTGGGATATGGTAATGGCAAGACAAATGAGGTTAGGTCCTGGCCACTTACGGTACGTGATAAGCCTATAACAAGGACGTTATAGTTGAAATACGTCAAAGTTGTGAAAGTTAATGATGAGTACGCGGTGTCTCCTCCTATGGATGTGGATGCATTGAATAAAAGTATGGGGAGTCGTTGTTTGGTGGGGTATTTTGTTGGAAATAGGCTGCCATTCTTTACAGTTAATTCCATTGCCCAAAGGGTTTAGGGGAATGATGGATTGGAGAAGGTGCTTAGCATAGAGAAGGAGTTCTGGTTTTTTTAGTTTCGTGGGGCTGAGGATTGTTTGGCTATACTGGATAAGGGACCATAGCACTTTGCTGACCATTTGCTGATCTTGAAGAAGTGGCATCTAGGGTTTTCAATGCATAAAGAGGACATTAAAGAGCTACCTTTGTGGGTAAAATTTCATAATATTTCTATGGAGTATTGGAATGATGAGGGTCTCAGTAAGGTTGTTATTGTGGTGGGGAAGCCATTGTATGTTGATTTAATGACAAACTCTTATGAGATGGTGAGTTATGTGAGTATTTGCGTGGAGGTGGGTGTGGATGCTGAGTTTGTTCGTGAAATTAAGCTAAAGTTGTGTGATGGTAAAGTTCTTTGTATTAGGGTTTAAGTACCAATGGGTTCCTTTGAGATGTACAAAGTGGAAGGTATTTGGTCATGCTATTTGTGGAGGTGCAAAAGGTGGAGTGGAGGTGGCTAAGCCACTAGCCAAGAAACAAGAATGGGTAGTATTAGGGAATAATGGTTCTAGAGTTAATGAGAGTGTTCCTACTTTAAAGGGAGTTGGGTCATCTAATAGACTTTATATTCTAACTGATTTGGAGGATAGAGAGGTCCATGAGGTGGAGAAGGAGAAAGGAAATGAGGAGGGGATTATTGTGTCAGATTTAGGTGAGGAGAGTATTAGGTTACCAGTGTTGCTACCAGTTGAATCTAATATTTCATATGTGGAGGTGTTGCACGTTGTTCCTGCTGCTTTAGATGGGGATCTGATGGATGGTGTGAAGAAGGATTGTGTTACTACTAAGAGAAACACTTTTAAACCTGCTGCTCTAGGTGGGGTTCAAATGGATGGTGTGAGGGAGGATGGTGTTTTTACTAAAATCATGGATGAAGGGGTTAATCTTGATACTGTGACTGAGGTGAGGAAAGAAAAAACTACCAAGGGTAAAGGGAATAAAGGTCATAGTGGTCCTGTGTTAAGATCCAAAAGAGGGGCTGGGCAATCTCCGGCTAAAAGGGTGATTTCATCATCGAGGGGTGCATCATGATTTTATCTGTTTAGAATGTGAGAGGTTTGCATCAACCCCTGAAACAAAATGATGTAAAGAGGGTGATCTCTAAGTATGGTTTGGCCTTTATTTTTAATACCTTTGCTAGAGGTTGGAAGACGGTGAACAATGATCAGTGGTCTCATGGAGGTAGATTTTGGTTTTGCTGGGATCTAGTTAAGCTGCATGTAAATCTAGAAGGAGGGTCTAATCTGTTGTTGATTTGTTCTGGTAGTGATCCTTTTGCTCAAAATTCTTTTAAGGAGTGTGGTGTGTATGGGTCAATGATGTGGTGCCTAGGAAAATATTGTTGGCTGACATTAAGGTTTAGGCTGAGAGGTTTCAATCCAAGCCTTTACTGATGATGGGGGACTTTAATGTTATTAGGTATAGCTGATGTCCTGTCGGGGTGGTTAAAAATATACCCTTAAGATGGCCTAGGTTTTACCTATTTGCAAGCGCACAAGTCAATTATAGTATGGAAACGGCTTATGATAGGGAATGTCGAACTCACAAAGACTTTGTTATTCACTTCAACAGTTCAAAAATTTTGAATTATGTTTTGAAAACTATTTTGGATTTGATTATGAGAATTATAACTAAAATTAACTAAAACAGAAATTAAATGATGATTGTGATCAAGAGATAGAGAAAAGTAGGGTTTTCATTGCTCCATCACTAACCATGTAATGTAGTTTCCAATTCATTCAATTTGCAAGAGGGTGATCTAGGACTATGAATCAGGATGTACTGCAAATAGTCGAATACATCCCCAAAAATAATACCATCAACCGGGTTCGCTACAACCCATCTCCGGACATAGTGTAACTAGTGCATGTTATTTACTTTACTTTAATCTACTCCTTAAACATGAATTTAAACTAGAGCATGTCTATGATACCTCGTCGAGGCATGGCCTGTGTAAACCTAGGGTTTCAAGTGTTTTACCACCATTGAATAGAAAATTAAACCATGTTTGTAATAGTATCATTGTGTAAGAAATTATATTTATTCAATCTAAGACAAGAATATTCAAGAATAAATATAAAATCTTGTATGAAGAAAAACAATGTTCACACATCTACTACAATCATCACAGTCTAGTCACAGCTTCCCCTCATTACAATTAAATAAACATAAAAGCTACATTACATAGGTAGGGTTTTGCTAGAAAACCCTAGATACCGGTTTAGCTGCTCATGGTTAGAGGAGACTGCATCATTGATGTAGAATCGGCCACCATGGTTGTCTTATCCAACACTCTAGATCTTGTATGGATTCTCTTTGAATAAATCTCCAGAGGTTCAAAAACTTATACGTATAAATCAAGCTCCTTAAAATCTGTAGCAGACCTCTCTATTTATAGAAAAAAGCCGAAAGAAACGGTAAGGTTGCCATTATTCATCATGTCATGCCAAACTGATCAAAACCCTATACTTTGGTGTATAATATATGTATATATCACGTGTTCAGAGGTGTAAAAGTCGCAGCCGCCACAATGGAACACAAGTCGGGGTTAATTTTGAGATTTCACAGCTACACAACATAAGTTAACTACGCGTGGCCCATAGAGGCCCTACGCAGGGGCTATACGCGGCATGTAGTCCTTCCAACACGTGGCGCGTAGGCCTTTTCTGATGGACGTGGATGATTCGTAAAAATGGCACTTTTTAGGCACTTTTAGCTACTGAGTCCAAACATGGATCATAACATTTTTCATGGAAACCACTTTTCTTGTAAATAGTGTCATTTGAACCCCCTCGACTCCTTTAGCATGATTCTTGAAGTTAAGACTCCAAAAAATGACGTTTTCGCCTTCAGAGAGCCACTTTTCTCTTGAAAATACCTCTTTAGCTCTCCTCAGGAATAGAAATGAGCACTTCTCTAGTTAATTTAGCAAAGTAAGCTCTTTTTCTTCGTTAAGCTCTTGAAACATGCTTATACACACAAACATCATAAAAATACCAAATAATGCAATGTATAAACGTAACAATAGCAAAATAGGGGCCTAAAATGGTCAATATTTGACACCTATCACATTCCCAAACTTACATATTACTAGTCCCTTACCAATGAACTCAAGAAAAATTTCTATACTGTGATGATTATTCTACCTTACCTATACTAATCTACACTTACCTATAATACTCTCTGGCTTTCGTGAGGGCCGAAAATTACACTTAGCACGTGTAATAAGCCTTTTAAACCCCTCGGCAACACCGAGTGGACGTGTGAAGTCTCGTGAGGCTTGGATATAATACACACAACTTCTCCATTTTATGCAATCACACATTCATGCATTCACATACTCATCAATCAAGTCATGATACAATATATAAGATAATATAGTTGCAAATACTCCCACTCAATACCGAACAATAATTTTCTCGATATTTATGTCATTAATGGTCCCAACTAAAGTAAATGACTTCGTTACTCTCTATTCCCAATGAATACAACCCTTTGTGTGTTTGTGAACATTCTACTACGGTATTTCAATCTCACTTCTTCTACTTCATTGATCAAATTTTGCCTTATTCTTTTTTAAAAACTTATTCCTTCCATCATTCCACTTTTCATCCATTTTTTGTCTTTCTAAGCTCCAGACTTTCCAGCAAGGACTTTTAATCCCGACCAACTGGGCCCTTGCTTTTTTATTAGGATTTTTTCTCATTAGTTTTCTAATAGGTGTCAAATATTAGACATTTTGACACCTTAACTCAATATTGTTATGTCCTTTGATTCCATTATTTGGTATTTTTATGTTGTTTGTGTGTTAAAGCATGTTTCAGGAGCTTAACGAAGAAATTGAGCTAACTTTGGTGAATTAACTGATGTGCATGTTCTTTCTATTCAAAGGGGACAGTCAAAGAGGCAGTTCAAGACAAAAATGGCTCTCGGAGGGCAAAAATGACAGTTTCAGAAGCCATCATCTTCAGCAAAAAAGTATCGTGGGTTCAAGGTGGTCATTTTGTTGCATTTACGAAGAAAAGTGGTTTTGAAGAAAATACTTAAGCTTGTGCCTACGCTTTCAGTTTCAAAAAGTGGCTGAAAATCACATTTGTACGCTTGGACCTACGCTTAAAGCAAAGGCCAACTATGCTTGAAGCATAAGACAAGTACGCTTAAAGCGTATTTGCGGCAAGTTTTTGTGAGTTTTGATGGTTTTTGCCTGTTCTACCGCCGGTCGATTCGAAGACGTGCATGTGACTCCAGACTTCTGTATACATGTATATACACTTCTATATATTAGATTTTAGGGTTTACATAAGATTTAGATTGAAAATACTAAAAAGGGCATCTCTATACCATTGCCTATATATAGACGATCATATATCAGTGTAAAGGTGTTCAGTCATGGGGGGTTCGTTCATTGAGGGTTGGATGGTTCATGCATTGATTTTTCTCCCGTTTACGTTCAGACTTATTGTTGTTGAGAGCCATATTTCAACCTAGAAATCCGGAGAAGAAGACCATGGAGATCGTTTCTACATCACCGATGCAGTCACCTTCCACCATGGCCAACTAACTCGGTATCTAGGGTTTTCTTGCAAAACCCTAGCCAAGTAATGTAGTTTTTTTCATTATTTTCAATTATAACGAGGGGAAACTGTTGACCATACTGTGATGATTATAGTAGTTAAGAGACCATACTAATTTATAATATAAAATTATATGTTTGTTCTAAATTCTTATCTTAGATGGAATGAATGTATTATTTTGTACAACTATGATTATTCACTATGGGCTGGAACTCGGATGCTTAATTATGGTTTTTTACACAATGGTGGTAATGAAACTTGAAAGCCTAGGTTTACACAGGACATGCCTTGGCGATTTAGTATACACATGCTTTAGTTTATTTTCATGCATTAGAAGTTGATTAGCTTAATATAATTGGCATGCACTAGTTAGGTCAGTCATGAGATGGGCTGCCGCAATTCAGTTGATGGTACTCGTTTTTGGGATCGTATTTAAGTATTTGCGGTACGACTTGATTCACAGTTATGGATCACCCTCTTATAGTTGATATAGTGATGAACTATATTATGCGGTTAGTGGTGGAGCAATGAAAACCCTAGTCTTCTCTCTCATCTGAATCACGACCAATTTACTTTGTTTTATAGATAATTTGGTCTTTGAGCACCCAAACAAACCAATTTTTTTAAAATATAACTCATTGTTTATGAATGGCTAAAGTGAACAATCTGAGTCTCTGTGGCATCGATATCCCTTACTCAAGCTATTGCTATTTTACAATCGATACGTGCGCTTGCGTAGGGTAAAATCTAGCATCGTTAAGGTGTCATTTGTAACCACGTATTTTTACACACCTGATGTCACGACATGTTTTTGGCGCCATTGCCGGGGATTAAGCATTTTTCATTAGCTTTAGTAGTTTATTTACATTGTGTTATTGTAGTGTACTGAAAGTTGGAATTGTTGTGTGATTGATAGGTACTCTGAAAAGCATAAAGGGATTTTGAGGAGCAGAAGTTTTGTCATTGGACCTCTGGTGAGTTTTAGTTTATCTTAATTCCGTGCATAATTTTAGCTTTATTTTCTGTTAATATTTAGAATAGTTTAGAAGTAAAAAAAAAAATTGGTGTTTGACCCATTGAAAATCCCGTTTTGATCCCAACGTTAAATTAGAACCTTTCGATCCTGAGATCGAATGGAATTTTTATTGCAATTGTCGAGCTATTGAAGTGCGTCAACGTCAGTTAGAAGAAGAAGCGATGGGTGACAAAAGAGCCAACCTACTGAGGGCACCCGAGACATCCCTGAAAGAATACTACGCGCTCGATGCGTATGATTCCTATGCTGATTTTCCAGAAAAAGAAGGCACGAAACACTTTCAGATCAAGACAAGCATTATTAATATGCTTCCTAAATTTTCTGAACTTAGAATTGGGGACCCATACCAACACATAAATGATTTCTTGGAGATAGCCTCTACTGTTAGGTATGATAATCTGTCAAAAAATGACTTGCGAGTGCAATTATTTCCTTAGTCCTTGAAGGAGAAAGCCAAGAGATGGTATATCAAATTGGCTAAAGCGATTAAAATTGATTGGGAAACCCTTAAAAAAAAATTCATAGAAAAATATTATCCCATAGGAAAGATCTCAGAAGCCCAAGATACTATCAAAAGTTTTAGAGAGTTACCTGGTGAGAAGTTTCATGATGCTTGGGAGAGATATAATGAAATCTTGTATAAGTGTCCCCACCATAGGTTCATTGAACAAGATGTAACTAAGAATTTTTACATGGGACTTGAAGATGCACATAAAACTTTGATAGATGCGTCAACACAAGGTCAATTTATCCTAAAGCTGACAAAAGAACTCTTAGATTTTTTTTATAATACTAGTGAGAATACAATTTAATATGAATCTGAGTTACGGGCTAGAGATGGACATGAGAGAGGATCTAGCAAAGCATTTGTTATGGAAGGAATAACATATGAGGATTTTAGAAAGTCAGTGGCGTTGATAGGAGAGAAATTAGAAAGAATTGACAAGTTTCTTCAGCAAAGTCATTCTCATACGAGAGAGAGGTAAGAAGTAGAAGCTGAGTATTCTCAAACTGAGTGTCAGGACATAATAGCTACCGATGCCAAGGCATTGTGGAACTATTCAAATAATGCTCCTTTCACTAATTCAAAAACCTCAAATGCCAGAAATTACCCACTTATATCCTATGGATCTACAAATGTGGAGAATCCAAAACCAAGGTTCCAACAGAGTCAACAATCATTCGACTCTCAACCAATAATCATGGCTTAAAATCCTCAGTTAAATTACCAATCCAAACATCCATCCAATAATTCTCAAGCTCTCTAGCCATTCAATAATAATCAGGCTTTCAAACCAAATAATTATCAAACTCAGCCTCAAGGAAACCAAACCCAGGGATTCAATACAAATCAAGTGTACCCTCCCTATCCTCAAAATCATCTCCAACATAAAAATCCAACTCAAAATCCACCACCAAGACCACCTGGCTTTGAAGAATAGGTGATGAGCACCTTGAAGGAGTTCAAAAATTAAGTTTTTGGGGAGTTAAAAAATCAATCTAATCATTTTCAGGCAGCCATCTAATCGGTGAACTCTAAATCCCAATCCATTGCTTAGATAGAAACCCAAATGAGGCAACTAGCTAATGTCGTGAATAGGCCTGAAGAGGAAATATTGCTTAGGCAACCAGTAGTTAATCCAAAGAGTGAACAAGTAGTGGATCGTGGTTCATTTACTGAGCATAATTATGAAACAGTCCAAGCCATTACCACTCTGAGAAGTGTAAGAGAAGTGGAGAGAGGTTGCATAAAAGAAAGGACGCTAACAGATTTCAGAAAGATCAATCTCAAGTGGAGGAAGATAAATAGCTAGAAAGGGCACCATATGAGGAGGAAGCACCGTTTCCTCAACGTCCTTGAGAGCTAACCAAAGATGGTAAGAATAAAGAGTCAGACATGTTGGAAATATTCCGACAAGTCAAGATTAATCTGCCTCTCTTAGACATTATAGACCATATACCACCCTATGCTAAGTTTTTCAAGGATCTCTGTACGCAAAAGCGAGAAAACAGAGCGAAGACTTCAAAGGAAATCATGTTAATTGAACAAGTGAGTTCATTGCTTTTAAGTAACATACCACCGAAGTGGAAAGATCCTGGTGCTCCCACTATTCCATGTATCATAGGTGACCTGGAAATTGGTAGAGCACTTTTTGATATGGGTGCGAGTGTTAACTTACTACCATATTCAATTTATCAATAGCTAGGTTTGGGAGAACTGAGTCTTACCTCGGTGGAGCTCCAATTTGAAAACATGTCAATCAAGGAAGCGAGGGTAGTTCTGGAAGATGTCATCATTCAAGTAGACAAGTTCTACTTCCCAGTGGATTTCATAATTCTTGATACAGAACTTGTTCAAGACTTGAAGGAACATATCCTAGTTATATTAAGAAAACCGTTCTAGGCCACAGCCAATGCGTATATTGATTGCAAGACTGGGGTGATGGATCTATATTTTGGGAATATGAAGGTAAGGATGAATGTTTTTTATACAGGTCAGCAAATTAATACACCGGTCGAGTGCTTTAATGTAGAAGAAGTCAATAAGACTTATAAAGAATCGGTACTCCAGAGTTGGGCAGGAATTGGCCCGGATGCTATGATTGAAAGGTCAAATGCAAAGTTTGACATATAGGAGGAGCCAAGAGATTTGCATGAATATTCATTTAAGTCACCAGCGGCATTGGTAATCGATAACTCACTTTATTAGATTGGGTTATATGACTGCACTGAAGGTCGAGAGAAGAGCTTAGTGATGAAAAGATCGGAGGTGAATTTTGAAAATTGGGAGGACTAACAGCGATCTAGTTTAAAAGTTATTGTTGCATTGGAAAATGTGTTGTATTTGTCATTAGAGAGATCCCCAAGAGAGTCAGCTAGACCTCAAATTCTTCCTTTACAAGAGTTGATGCCTGAGAGTACACTTCATGAGATGGTGATGTGTGGGTTAATTGAGGATCAAGAGGATGGCGTATTGAAAGAGAAAAAGGGTGTGAAGAATGAAAGAGCTGATTATTTGCCATGAATTGTCATAGAGCTTATCAAGGATGACACCCCTCTTAAGGATCCCTTTCCAGATGAGCGAGTGTTGAGTATAAACATAGTAGACAAGCTGTATGCCTAGGAAGATCCACGAATAAGAAATGAGTGTGAGGGGATACGGAATTGTCTGTATGAGGATATTAAAAATTTTATAGCTCAGACATTAGTGCATCATGCTAATCATGTTCATCTTAAGTTCCTTAAGCTCAACTAGAAGGGACGACGGTGTAATTCAAAACAGAAATTGTTTCCATGTAAGATCCGATTAAGAAGGGACGAACCATTTAGAGTTAAATCGGTTTACCCCCGCGGAGAGGTAGGTTTTGGAAATGAGAGGTTAAAGATGCGTGATCAGAGCTGAAGATTTATGAGGAGATTGATCCGAGACTGGAATTTATGGCATCTGTCAGTTTAATGGAGAGTGATGAATTGGTGGAGGGAACATTACATAAACTGTTGAATAAGGATCTGTTGGACACATTGCATGTACATAAGGTGCAGTTAGAATGTGACAAATGAGGTACTTTATATGGTGATTATTGTTCTATATTTGATAGCATGGCTAGTCCTACTTGTCCACAGGTAAGAGCACTAAGAGAGTCACCTCCTATATTTTGTGTAATGATTAGGGCTTCTTGCATAGAGGAAAAGTATTGGATAACCCTTTGAGTAGCCCTATTGTGCTGACGACGTTAAACATTGGTCCTAGGCTGTGAATGTTAGTTTCTAGCCTCGATTTGTAGAATAGGATGTCATTTAATTTATGTAATTTCATTTTTTTTAGAGACGGGAAAAAAAAATTAATTCTTTGAAAATTTTGTATGAATTTTTTGATAGTTTTGAAAATTTCCTTTCCCTTCCTATGATTGGGTATTTGTGTTTTGTTGGTCATATTTACATGTGATCTAAATCAAGTTTGGGGGAGGAGATCAAGTGCTTCGATGTTGATTCCAGAATTGAGCTTCAAGGGTAATTGTATTTGTTCTCATACTTTATTTTTTACCATGGGGACATGGTCTCATTTAAGTGTGGGGGTGAGGGTATAGGATTAGGAATTCAAAATTTTCGAAAAAATTGATATTCAAAAAAAAAAAATACTTTTGAGCAATTTTTTGTTTTCACGCATGAATATGTTGCATTACAATTTAATTAAGTTCATGTTTATAATGTATAAGTAGTATGTACTGTGATAAAATGGGGAAAATTGCCACAATAAAAGGGGAGATGTTATGGTTGAAATGGGGAAAATTGAAATTTTTTTGAGAAAATAAAATGCAAAAAGCAGTTATTCAAATGAGTAATCGGGCTTTGGTATCACCAATACCACTGTTCGCGTTTAAAGGGAAGAAGACTGATGAACATAAATCTCATGAAAGAAGCTCGGGGCCTAGTTAGTCAGGACTATAAATCCCCGCTGGAAAGTCTGTAGACTTAGAAAGACAAAAAGGGATAAAAGTGGAAAGATGGAAAGATATGTTTTTATCAAAAATTGGCCAAAAATTTAATCAATGAAGTAGGAGAAGAGAAATTAAAATATCATAGTTGAGTGTTCACGAGATCACGGAAGGTTGTCTTGATTGAGAGTAAAAAGTAGCGAAATCATTCACTTTAGTGAGAACCATTCATGATACGAAGCTCGATATAATTATTCTTCGGTAGTGAGTGGAAGTATTTGCATCCATGTTGTATTTTGTATTATCTCATGATTTAATTGAACGTGTGTGGACTCATGACTTCGTGATTATAGAGAACTAAGATGTTTGTAGGTACCATCACTGGAAACCTTCACGAGACTTCACTCGTCCACTAGGGGTAACCTAGGGGTTTAAAAGGTTTGTTACACATGATAAGTGTAATCGTCGATCCTTACGAAAGCAAAGGAGTAGGTTAGATTAGTTAGAGTAGATAGATTCGAAATCATCACAAGAAAGTTCCTTGAGTTTATTGCTAAGGGACTAGCAATATGTAAGTTTAGGGGTGTGATAGGTGTCAAATATTAGACATTTTAACCCCTTAACTCAATATTGTTATGTCATTTAATTCCATTATTTGCTATTTTTATGTTGTTTATGTGTTAAAGCATGTTTCAGGAGCTTAACGAAGAAATGGAGCTAACTTCGGTGAATTAACTGAAGTGCATGTTCTTTCTATTCAAAGAGGTGAGTCAAAGAGGCAGTTCAAGACAAAAATGGCTCCCAAAGGGCAAAAATAGTATTTTTAGAAGCCGTCATCTTCAGCAAAAAGTATCATGGGTTCAAGGCGGTCATTTTGGTGCATTTACGAAGAAAAGTGGTTTTGAAGAAACCACCTACGCTTTCAGTTTCAAAAAGTCGATGGAAATCACAGTTTTACGCTTGGACCTACACTTGAGATGTACGTTTGGACCTACGCTTAAAGCGTAGGCCAGCTAAGCTTGAAGCAAATTTGTTTTATGGTTTTTGCTTATTCTATCCCCGTTCGATTCGAAGACGTGCCTATGAACTGCAGACTTCTGTATACATGTATAGAAACTTTTATATACCAGATTTTAGAGTTTACATAAGATTTA